>CALSFV010000281.1:0-72500 GCA_943737045.1 Parapristionchus giblindavisi | reverse complement strand
CATGAAATAAGATCATAACAATTTGATTGTAGATGATCGAATTGGCTGATTCTCTCACAAATGACGTCATCATCGCTGCTACCACTCATCTTCATCACGATCCACGACATGAACATGTTAAGGTATGTGTTGATTGGAATATTTCCCTTGATAACCAGAGTCTAATCGCGCCATATTGAACGAATGAGGGATATAAATGGGATGAAACCAGAAGCTGCCTGATTTAAGAAACGAGAAAAGTTCAAAATTGTACAAGGGAAATTGGCAATTATTTTTATTACTGTTATTATTAATGAGATTTCAAATGACCATTGTTATCTATAGGATCTGCAAATGCTGCTGGTGGTTCACGAAATCGCCGCACGCGTCTCGACCGCTTCCGCAAGCGGAACGCGTCGCGTACGCGTCCTATTGAGCGCGGATCACAACAGTACACCCTGCTGATCGGTGAACCAGATACTGTCGAGAGGAGTGGTGGAGGAGGATGATCCATGCTGGAAGATGGATGAGAAAATGGGAGGTGCACTATTTGAGGTACGGTAGAATTGGGGATACTGTAGATCGTTTAGGGGCGTACAGTATGCCTAGAGATACTGTATGAGTATGTTGAAAATGTGCATGATCTTGACATCAATCATTAAGCCTTTAAATTAATTCCATAACCATATATTCAGTTTTCAAAAAGGAGAATATGAGAAAACTCTGTTAGATCCTCTTCTATTAAACTACTTAGAGGCAAATTTAGGATTTCAAATAAGAAAAATCACTATTTCAATACATATATTACAAGAAATGGGTTGAATTTCTCCAATTCAGGGTCCCGTTTCCAATACAGGCACAATAACTTCTTTTTGCGAGCGGTCCGTTTGCTTACAAAACCCGAAAATAGAATCTCCTTTGATGTTAGAGACTGATCTGCATGTCCTGTTGTCGCCTATTCATACAGATTCTCTTCCCTTCCCCCCCCCCCCAATTCTATCGTCCCTTAAGAACA
The DNA here is from genome assembly GCA_943737045.1 of Parapristionchus giblindavisi. Taxonomy (NCBI): domain Eukaryota; kingdom Metazoa; phylum Nematoda; class Chromadorea; order Rhabditida; family Diplogasteridae; genus Parapristionchus; species Parapristionchus giblindavisi. The sequence goes on along the minus strand of CALSFV010000281.1, from coordinate 71,506 downwards.
CTGATATCTCCTTCTAGGCTCAATCCATAAGCACTATTTCATTCCATTCCTTATTTTCTTCACTTGTTTATTTATTTGTTTCACATCATTTGTTCGCTAAATGTGAATATATATATATATATATATATATATATATATATATATATATATATATATTCTCTTGATTTATCGCCTTTCAAAGAATATATATCAAAGATCAACGAAAGGACATTATCGATTTTCAGTTACCGTATGATCTCCAACTGAAGAACATCTCTGGCACTCCTCCATTCACCAATTGTGCTGCTTATACAGATAAGGAGGGGAAGGTGTAATGTTGGGGAATTTGAACTTTAACCAGGCATTCGTGGGCAATCTTTGACGCTGGAAATTTAAATCGGGTTGCGGAATTTCCTACCCACTCTTTATTGTTGACTGAATTTTGGCTACATCTTGTGGTTCTTCTCGCTAGCGACAATGCCTGCCACTTTAATTACAAGGCAAATTCATGTTTCATAGCTATTAAAATAGTTTTCATTTCGATGGATTTGTAATAGTCGTGGCCTAGTTGGTTTTTTATTTTAATTATACCAAAAATGAAAGATTGACAATCCAGCGAAGGCTAAAGATCAAATTTCAATTGATGATATTCTTAGAATTGCGGTTTCGATGGATGTATCGATTACATATGGGCGAATGGAGTTGAATGAGTGGAAGTGGCTGAACAGCCTAATAGAAAAGAGGTATGACAGTAATATTATCGATTGGTTGATTGAATACAAAATCTACTGCACAAGATGATAATCATATATTTGTACGACTCATCGGGTATTTTAATAATCATGATATTATACTAATAATATAATGCGATGTTTATTTGTCATTGCCCTCGACTGCATCCTTGGGAGTTTATGAATTGGTTGAAACATGAACATTACAGGTCTCTCGACACACTGCCCTCCCATCACGAGTGGCCCCATCTGATCATCTAGCCATAGTAATGAGTGCACGATACACTCAACAGTGACCTTAAGAACTGACTTATCGACTAACACCTTAAGGAAAATAAGATAAAACTCTCGTAGACGCTATTTTATCTTGATTTTTTGCCTTTCAAAGGATATCAAAGATCAAATATCAACGAAAAGACACTATCGATTTTCCTTTCAATTATCTATTTTCAGTTACCGTATGATCTCCAACTGAAGAACATCTCTGGTACTCCTCCATACATCAATTGTACATCCTATACGGATAAGGATGGAAAGGTGTGTGGTGTTGGGGAATTTGTGCTTTGACAACATGGCAATTTCATGTTTCATGACTATTAGAATAGCGGGCATTGCGAAGAAATTGTAATATCATTGTGGTTTATCTAATTATCGCAAAATGTAGTATTGATCGTCCATCAAAGATCAAAGATTAACCGATGATATTTTCAGAATTGCGGTTTCGATCTATGTATCGATTACATATGGGCTAATGGAGTGGTTGTAGTGGAAGTCGCTGAACAACCTAGTAGAAAAGAGGTATGACAGTAATATTATCGATTGATTGAATGCAAAAATAATCACAATCGGATATTTTAATAATTATGCTATTATACTAATAATATATTGCGATGTTTATTTATCATTGCCCTCGACTGCCTCCTTGGGAGTATATGAATTGATTGAAACATGAACATTACAGGCCTCTCGACACACTGCCCTTCCCTCGCGAATGGCCCCATCTGATCATCTAGCCATAGTAATGAGTGCACGATACACTCAACAGTGACCTTAAGTACTTACTAATCGACTAACACCTTAAGTCTTAGTGTCTTAGTAGATTAAGTACTAAGTATATCGATTGACTCTTATATCACGCTATCTTAGAAAATCGACATATGTGAGGTATCGATGAAAAATGAATTTTCCTGTTTTATGTGTGATAATTACAAGCTCCATGAGTGAAGTACACTGGTACTTGGAAATTGCTTCCAATTGAAAATTCGCTTCAGGGGGTGACCACAGAACGATTTGGCGACTTTTCCTAAAAAGTTTATTTCGAATCCAATCGAAGCGGGAGTGGACGCAATGCACTCCTTGGGTAATTCTAAGAAACTATTGTCTAGGTGAGTTTTTCGATCAACGGTCAACGAAGGCTGGAATTGGGAATTTTCGAAAAAAAATTCACATTTAATTAATTTTCACTATTTCACTATAACATGCCTACAACTTTTTTTTGCTCAATCGCTTCTGCATATCATAACACATCTTCAGTTTGAAAATCATAATTTTTTTAAAAATACGTATATTACGAAAAATCGTTTTTATAACGAAAATAGCAATTATGGTGTGCACCTACAGTAATCCATAATCGGTTAATTTGGAAATTTGGTAGTTTTAAACATATTTCACCGCTGTTCTTGACATGACTGAGGTATACGACTACTCCTCGTCTTCGGAGTGCATCTATTCCCAGGTGCTGATTTCGCTGAAAATTGACATTTTTCGTAAATTGATCACTATTTCGTTGTTTGTTATCCATAATCGATAAAAATTGGATCACTATACCATAATATCATCTATACAAATATACTAAAAAATGAAGAGAAACGGTTGACTTTGAAGAAAGTTATTGCTGAAAAACCAAAATATCATAAAATATTGACCAGCACTGAACCGTGCAGGTGCACTCGGAAGACGTGGAGTAGTTATATACCTCAGTCATGTCAAGAACAGCGGTGAAATATGTTTAAAACTACCAAATTTCCAAATTAACCGATTATGGATTACTGTAGGTGCACACTAGGGTTGTCCGTTCGGAAGACGAAACGCCATTCGAAAGTCACGTATTTTCACTCTCGTTCCGGAACGACGTGACTTTTGATACGGAATCAATTCGGAAGAGTAATTATTTGCCTCTCGTTCCGGAAGAGATGCAAATTGGCTCCTTTGTTCCGAATAGGGAAGGGAAAGGGGGAGAAAAGAAGGGGATGAGTGTGAAACATATTTGAAATATCACAATTGGAGAGTGAACTTTGACAATACACCGATCAGTTTTGTCCGTGATCGAACAATGAAATTGATACGGAAGGGATACGGAACGCTATCAAATCACTCTCGTTCCGGAAGAATCTCATTTCTCTCTCGCTCGTTCCGGAATAAATGCAAATCTTCCCTTCCAAACGAAACTTTCGTATTCCGTTTTCGTTTCGTTAACCCTAGTGCACACCATAATTACGATTTTCGTTATAAAAACGATTTTTTCGTATTATACGTATTTTAAAAAAATTATGATTTTCAAACTGAAGATGTGTTATGATATGCAGAAGCGATTGAGCAAATAAAAAGTTGTAGGCTTGTTATAGTGAAATAGTGAAAATTAATTAAATGTGAAATTTTTTTCGATAATTCCCAATTCCAGCCTTCGTTGACCGTTGATCGAAAAACTCACCTAGACAATAGTTTCTTAGAATTACCCAAGGAGTGCATTGCGCCCACTCCCGCATCGATTGGATTCGAAATAAACTTTTTAGGAAAAGGCGCCAAACCGTTGTGTGGTCACCCCCTGAAGCGAATTTTCAATTAGAAAGAATTTCCAAGTACCAGTGTACTTCACTCATGTAGCCTGTAATTATCACACATAAAACGGAAAAATTCATTCTTCATCGATACCAAAAAATATTCCAGTTGTTGAATTCTCTCAGATAGTGTTTTTTATCAATTAATGTTCGTTCCTGTGATCTGACCCCGTTTGTACGAGTATTTCTGTAGGCAATTTGTATATTATTTATTGATTTATTGATTGATAAAGACTAATTGAGAGAGGGGGTAACAATTTCGAGTAATTCATTTGCTATTCATACATTTATCTACGGAACTATCAATGAAAAATAAATCAATAAATGAACAAACAACTAATTTTGATAATGATTTAATGGCCCAACAATCGATAAAGAAGTCAAAATCGATATATTGATTTTTAAAAATTCAATTTGTCTAACACATATTTGGATGAGGATGAATCAAGGGTGCACAAGGAGACAGAGAAGGGAAGAAGAGATATTAATATGAGATCCATCAATCAATAAATCATATTGATCGATCGATAAAACGTAGATACACTATGAGCTAGAAGGCTTCTTCTCCTTTCCCTTCTCGCCTTCGGACGCCTCACTCTTATCCTTACTCTTTGGCGGATCTGCAATCATCAAGTATGTCAATCAATCGATAATCTATCAATCAATCGATAATCTATCAATCAATCGATAATCTACCATTATCCGAATATGCTCCTTTTGATCTTCCCTAACCACCCGTCTTCCTCTTCTGTCGTACTCGTCGTGCCTGCAAACAAGGAAATGTCGCAGTTTTTTAAGGAAATCATGGAATGTGGTCGATAGTAAAGATCAACATATGCGACACTTTCGTGTTTACAGGCACAATCTATGATGGGGAATCAGAATCGCGAATAAAAATCGTATCATCTGTGGAAATATTTTTAGAAAATTACCATATTGTAATCAAAAAATCTGTTTTTCGAAGAAAGCAGGTAGAATATGGCGTTTTTGCACGTATCCTTTGCTGACTATCTTCTAGATTAGTTCAATTCGAGTCGATTGAAAAAAAATCTTCTCCTTTCCCTCATTATGATCAATCAAACAAGTTTCATCTAAATCGGTGAGATAAAATTTAAAACTGTCGGAAAAGGTTTCATTTTCCTACGTTTTTAAAGGAGATCCGTGTTATTTATAAAACACTATCTGAGAGAATTCAACAACTGGTACATTTTTTGGTATCGACGAAAAATGGATTTTTTTGTTTTATGTATGATAATTACAGGCTCCATGAGTGAAGTTCACTAGTACTTGGAAATTCCTTCCAATTGAAAATTCGCTTCAGGGGGTGACCACACAACGATTTGGCGCCTTTTCCTAAATGGTTTATTTCGAATCCAAAGTTGTGTGGTCACCCCCTGAAGCGAATTTTCAATTGGAAGGAATTTCCAAGTACCAGTGAACTACACTCATGGAGCCTGTAATTATCATACATAAAACAAAAAAAATCTATTTTTCATCGATACCGCACCTATGTCGATTTTCTCAGCGTGTTTTATACGGATAAGGAGGGAAAGGTGCGTGCTATTGGGGAATTTGAACTTTAACCATGCATTCGTGGGCAATCTTTGACGCTGGAAATTAAAATCGGGTTTTCTTCTTCTGGACTTCCTACCTACTCTTTTTTTTATTTTTGACTGAATTTTGGCTAAATCTGGTGGGTCTAAAAAATCTGGGGCTAGCGACAATGCCTGCCGCGTATGAACTAACTACAAGGCAATTTCATGTTTCGTTGCTATTAGAATAGTGGGAATTATGATGGAATTGTAATTGTCCTGGCGCGCGGTTATTTGAACATACATCTATTTTTTTATCATAAAATGAAATGTTCGTTCTGTACCAGTTACTGTCGAGTGGAGTTGTGGAGGAGGATGATCCATGCTGGAAGATGGATGAGAAAATGGGAGGTGCACGATTTGAGGTACGGTAGATTTGGGAGATATTGTAGATCCTTTAGAGACGTACAGTATGCCGAGAGATACTGTACGAGTACTTCAGAAATGTTCATGAACTTGTCTATAATTAATTCATTAAATTAATCCCATACCCTCATGTTCAGTTTTAAAAAGAAGAATATGAGAAAACTCTTTAAGAAAAAAAACTCTATATTATCTTGATTTATCGCCTTTCGAAGATTATCAAAGATCATCGAAAGAACATTATCGATTTTCTTTCATTTTTTCAGTCACCGTATGATCTACAACTGAAGAACATCTCTGGCACTCCTCCATTCACCAATTGTACAGCCTATACGGAAAAGGATGGAAAGGTGTGATGTTGAGGAATTGAACTTTGACAACAGGGAATTTCACGTTTCGTGGCTAGTAGAATAGCGGGAATTATGATGGAATTGTAATTATCATATATTGGGTGACCTACAACTATTATAATTATCACAAAAAATGAAAGATTGATCGTCCACCAAAGTTCAAAGATCAATCGATGATATTCTCAGAATTGCGGTTTGGATGTTTGAATTGATGGATGTATCGATTACATCTGGGCAAATCGAATTGAAGGAGTGGAAGTGGCTGAACAACCTAGTAGAAAAGAGGTATGACAGAAATATTATTGATCGATTGAATGCAAAAATGCACTGCGAAAGATCATAATCATATCTTTGTACTACTTATCTCATCGGATATTTTAATAATTATACTATTTTTTATTGCATCCGATTGTCACCTTGGGAGTATATGAATTGATTGAAACATGAACATTACAGGTCTCTCGACACACTGCCCTCCCATCACGAGTGGCCCCATCTGATCATCTAGCCATAGTAATGAGTGCGCGATACACTCAACAGTGACCTTAAGTACTTACTTATCGACTTATGCCTTAAGTCTTAGTGTCTTAGTGGATTAAGTACTAAGTATATCGATTAACTTGTATCAATGAAGTTCGTCTGTGATCTGACCCCGTTTGTACGAGTATTTCTATAGGCAATCTGTGTATTATTTATTGATTTATTGATCGATAAAGACTAATTGAGAGAGAAATAATGTATTTTTTATCTCTATAACATTCGCAACAACAAAACGGGGTAACAATTTCGAGTAATTCATTTGCTATTCATACATTTATCTACGGAGCTATCAATGAAAAATAAATCAATAAATGAACAAACAACTAATTTTGATAATGATTTAATGGCCCAACAATCGATAAAGAAGTCAAAATCGATATATTGATATTTAAAAATTCAATTTGTCTAACACATATTTGGATGAGGATGAATCAAGGGTGCACAAGGAGACAGAGAAGGGAAGAAGAGATATTAATATGAGATCCATCAATCAATAAATCATATTGATCGATCGATAAAACGTAGATACACTATGAGCTAGAAGGCTTCTTCTCCTTTCCCTTCTCGCCTTCGGACGCCTCGCTCTTATCCTTACTCTTTGGCGGATCTGCAATCATCAAGTATGTCAATCAATCGATAATCTATCAATCAATCGATAATCTATCAATCAATCGATAATCTACCATTATCCGAATATGCTCCTTTTGATCTTCCCTAACCACCCGTCTTCCTCTTCTGTCGTACTCGTCGTGCCTGCAAACAAGGAAATGTCGCAGTTTTTTAAGGAAATCATGGAATGTGGTCGATAGTAAAGATCAACATATGCGACACTTTCGTGTTTACAGGCACAATCTATGATGGGGAATCAGAATCGCGAATAAAAATCGTATCATCTGTGGAAATATTTTTAGAAAATTACCATATTGTAATCAAAAAATCTGTTTTTCGAAGAAAGCAGGTAGAATATGGCGTTTTTGCACGTATCCTTTGCTAACTATCTTCTAGATTAGTTCATTTCGAGTCGATTGAAAAAAAATCTTCTCCTTTCCCTCATTATGATCAATCAAACAAGTTTCATCTAAATCGGTGAGATAAAATTTAAAACTGTCGGAAAAGGTTTCATTTTCCTACTTTTTTAAAGGATATCCGTGTTATTTATACGGATAAGGAGGGAAAGGTGTGTGCTATTGGGGAATTTGAACTTTAACCATGCATTCGTGGGCAATCTTTGACGCTGGAAATTAAAATCGGGTTTTCTTCTTCTGGACTTCCTACCCACTCTTTTTTTATTTTTGACTGATTTTTGGCTAAATCTGGTGGGTCTAAAAAATCTGGGGCTAGCGACAATGCCTGCCGCGTATGAACTAACTACAAGGCAATTTCATGTTTCGTTGCTATTAGAATAGTGGGAATTATGATGGAATTGTAATTGTCCTGGCGTGCGGTTATTTGAACATACATCTATTTTTTATCATAAAATGAAATGTTCGTTCTGTACCTCCCATCACGAGTGGCCCCATCTGATCATCTAGCCATAGTAATGAGTGCACGATACACTCAACAGTGACCTTGAGTACTTACTTATCGACTTATGCCTTAAGCTTAATAGCCTTAGTGTTTTAGTGGATTAAGTACTAAGTATATCGATTGACTTGTATCAATTAAGCGGCCTGTTCCCTAAGACTCGATCATATTCGACCACCCCCGGACGCGATTGGGATGACATAGGCATGGGTAATTAGGGTTTTTTTCGAAAATTGTGTGGGATACCCATCGTAATATAATACATTAGGTGAAATTAAAAAAAATTGAATGACGCCTGTAAAATTCACTTTTTTTATAATGTTCGGATGAACCCTGTAGAATGGAGCCCCATGTACCCGCCCAATTATGCTGTTGATGATTCAAGATAGTGTTTGATTCAATGTTAACTTTATCTAGTGCACTTCAATCAGAAATAGATCAAAACTTGGTAAAATATATTTACAAAATAAATCAATTCTTCTTGTATCCGGGGCGCTACTCCAACGGACGAATGAGGAGGCGAGGACGTTTTTCCGTACTCGACCCACTTTTGTAAATGTGAGTATCGATTGATTTTTAAAGTATTGATTGATTCTTGAGTAGTAAGAATTAGAATTTATCATTGCCTGTACCCGGTAGATCGACGTTTCGTGTGCGCCATTAATTTCTATTGTATTTGTATTTACCAATTCATTCCACTCTCGAGATTTGTTACTTACTTACTTAGATACTTAGACGTCCAGTTGTCGGCTGAGGGCGAAGCCCTTAGCGCTGGACACACGTCTTCCAAAGTGTGCGGTCTTGAGCGGTAGTTGACCAGTGTCGATGCGGGATATCGAGATGTTTGAAGGAGTACGAGTTTGAAACGTATGAGCTGTTGTATATGAAATACATATACAACAGATCATACATTTTGATACTCTCACAATGTCAGGGTCGACCCACTTTATAATAATAATAATTTATTATTCGCCATAAATGGCTAACGTGTTTTTTTAAACGCGGTTGCAATTTTACAGAAGAACAACGACTTTCGACCCTACATATTTCAAAAATTAACCCACTATATAAAAAAAATAATGCGATGGCTCCGAAACTGAGTGTAACAGTTTGATTGTAGATGATCGAATTGGCTGATTCTCTCACAAATGACGTCATCATCGCTGCTACCACTCATCTTCATCACGATCCACGACATGAACATGTTAAGGTATGGCTGGATGAGAACATCTTGATTTATAGCGAACGTATCGCACCATATTGAACGTATATAAAGGGATATATTGAACGGATATAAAGGGGATGAAACCAGATACTGCCTGGTTTAAGAAACGAGAAATGTGCAAAATTGTACAAGGGAAGATTGGCAATTATTATTATTACTGTTATTATTAATGAGATTTCAAATGACAATTGTTATCTACAGGTTCTGCAAATGCTGCTGGTGGTTCGCGAAATCTCCGCACGCGTCTCGACCGCTTCCGCGAGCGGAACGCGTCGCGTACGCGTCCTATTGGGCGCGGATCTCAACAGTACACCCTGTGGATCGGTGTACCAGTTACTTACTGTCGAGAGGAGTGGTGGAGGAGGATGATCCATGCTGGAAGATGGACGAGAAAAAGGGAGGTGCACGATTTGAAGTGCGGTAGATTTTTTTTTTTTTTTTTTTTAACAAACGTGCATAGCTCGTTTGTTACAAAGTACCAAGCCTGACTGGATTTTGAGCCAAAGTTTCACTAAAATCAAAAAAACCTGATATTCCAATTTTTGCGCTTGGCAATGGCAGACATGGCAGCACAGCAATAGCTCCTATTTATTCATTTTTTAACCTTTAGAACATATTTAGACAGACATATGACAGTCTTTGCGTTTGTCTCGGTTGTGAGCGGTCCATCTCTCGTTCGTCTGTTCTACTCTTACCGAATTAACATCAACAACGTAAAAGGATCCCCTCCTAGAAGACTATAGGCAAGTCTGGAGTGGTATGCCTATCATCAAGCAATTGCTGACGAAGTATTGAGCGAGGACTTCGTGGGTTATCTCTATCTAATTTTTCACAATTATGTTTCATGATTCACTATTCGAAAAGGATCAAGTGTAGCGACTTTGATTCTGAAGAACGTCTTAATTGCTGATCAGAGGATAAAGAAGATGAAGAGAATTATGCCCCTTGTATGGGACCTCAGCACGCCCAGACTAATCTGTCGTTTAGTGGCAACCATTCCCTCCCAATGGTTCTGTGCTTGATAAAGGTCATTAAACTGTTAAACTGTTAAACTGTTATATGACAGAATAAATAAATCAATACAAGTCTACCGAGTATGCATGAACGTTGACATATGGTTTGTCCACAGCTGTGACGTCACAAGCGTAGGGGGAAGATCCTTCACAAACGGTCAACCCATACGCTTGTGACGTTACGTTCGTCGATGAACCGATCGTCAACATTCATGGATATAATTTTAAGGACTTGTAGAACATAGTTAGACAGACAGAACTAATAAATCAATAAATACAAGTCTACCGTACCTCAACTTCGTATGACTACAGGTTCCGGGTGAGACCTGAATGCTGGTATCCTCGTAGATGCCAGGGACAAGCACCTTACCCCTGAGGATCGCTTGTGCTACCGTAATCTGAAGAATCAATCAATAAATTCTAAAGATAAAATAAATAATCAATAAACTTACATTGACATCAATGTTGATATCATCTCCACTTCTCGTGAATTTGTTTGATCGAGCGACGTTGAAATGGACGAGCGTCTCCAAATATTTTATAACCAGCCGTGGGCTCCGCCAAGTCGGAGCTGATTGTGAGAGAGAGGGGAGATAGGGGAGAGAGAGAGAGAGAGAGAGAGAGAGAGCAGAGAGAGTAGAGAGAGAGAGAGAGCAGAGAGAGAGAGTTGGAAACCGACTAAGCCCCGCCCACCGCTGATGAGTTCCATCGCGCACCAAACCCGTCTGGTGTACGCCGAGCACTACATTGAAAGAGAGAGAGAAAAGTGGGCGTGGTCTGAACAAACGCCATCACTATTGTGCTTTATTTATAGTGTATTGATTATAATTATAATTTATTTATCTATATTTATTATTACTATTACTATTATTCTTACAATTATAATCGCCCCAATTTTGTCTCCAAACAATCTACCAAGATAACAGCTGAATTCACGTTTCGCAAATGAGTAATAAAAGAAAAGAATTTATGAAGTTCGATGAGTTACAGGTTACAGGAGTTATTGAACAAAAAATGAACCTTTCCAGTCTGATATCGAATAGTCTCCTTGTCGTGTGTACCGGCCCAAATCTAAACGAACATACATTTTTCGCTTTCACGTGGCAAAGTATAATTATGGTATTAATTGAATGAGTGAATAAATAATCCTCGTGAAACATCAAACCTGCAGGCTGATCTATCGTCGTTGCACCGTTCGACCATGGCCTTCGCATTCCTGAAATCATCATCATCACCATGTTTTTTTTACAATCCAGACTACCGTACTCCCCTACAGTAACCAACATTTCTACCGTACTTCCCTTATAGTAACCAACATCTCCACCGTACCTGACATAGGTTCTTATTGTACTGTCCACTACCAGAGCATCTCGTGCACGGTTGTTGATAGAAGTATCCACCCTGCAGCTTCTGCGTCTGCATTCCCGTACCGTTACAGTAGGGACACGAGACCTGAATAGGAAGAGGTTACGGTAGAAACATCGTATTCATTAGTGGAGAAAATCGGGCACCACCGACTAAAATGCTTACTGTTCGAGATTCAAGATAGTGGCCGAGACTACATCTAGCGCACTAGATTCATTCAAAAATAGATCAATATTTAAAACATCATTAAAACGAAAAATCAATAATAAATCAACAAACCACTTGTTGCAGTTCTCGACTACACGAACATTTGCTGTCTGGAAATATGGAAAGGTATAATCAATCAATCATTAACCCAATGTAGTATTTCAAGCAATATTTACCAGATGAGGATAGGTCGAAAACTTCATAGGGCGCTCAACTACATAGTGGAATACATCCTATGAATGACAAAATGAAAATTTAAAATTTTGAAAATATGAAAGAATAATAAAAAATATATAGCAAACTTCAACATCAGATAAAAAAGAACCACTCTTGCATTTACATGTGAGTATCGATTGATTTTTTCAAGAATTCTTAAGTAGTAGAATTGGAATTGATTGGCATTGCCTGCATACATTTTCCGCGCCCTCACAAGATTTCTTATATAATCATCCTTGTAGATCAGCATGTCGAATTGGCCAGAAACTCAAACCTTGAGATACTGGGATAAAAATTACAATGATTGCATAACATATATTAGTCTAAGTACAGTCTAATAATTGTTAATTTACTATAGATGATCGAATTGGCTGATTCTATCACAAATGACGTCATCATCTCTGTCACCACTCATCTTCATCACAATCCACGACATGAACATGTTAATTGGAATATTTGTCACGATAATATTAATATAAGCACACTATATTGAACGACTGATTATGAGAGATATATAGGGGATGAAACCAGATACTGCCTGGTTTAAGAAAATGGGAAATTTTCAAAGCTGTACGGCGTTTTTGCAGTTGAGCTGACAATTAATATTATTAATAATAATAATAAGATTTAAAATGATAACTGTGAACTAACAAAAGTGCTTCTGGTGGTTCGCGAAATCGCCGCACGCGTCTCGACCGCTTCCGCGAGTGGAACGCGTCGCGTACGCGTCCTCTTGGGCGCGGACCTCAACAGTACACCCTGCGGATCGGTGTACCAGTTACTGTCGAGAGGATTGGTGGAGGAGGATGACGCATGCTGGAAGATGGATGAGAAAATGGGAGGTGCACGATTTGAGGTACGGTAGATTTGGGCATACTGTAGATCCTTCAGAGGAGTACAGTATGCCGAGAGATACTGTAGAAGCATTTTGGAGATATGCATGGACTTGTCGTCAATCATTTAGCCATTGATCCCATGACCATATGTTCAGTTTTCAAAAAGAAGAATATGAGAAAACTCTTTTATTAGGTGAATTCATAAGTAACGCTCGTTTTTTTGTCCCAACTTCAGTCGCCTCGTTTTTGCTCTGTTGTTATTGCATGCATCCATGCTGTTTAGACTAGATAGGCTGTCCCTCGAACATCCTGCGGTTGTTTTCGATTCAGTTCCCGCGTGTCCTCCAGGCGAGAAAACCTATTTCGCCTCCGACGGAATTCAAATTCTCAACGTTATTTTATTCCTCTTCCTCTTGGGCTTGAAACGCCCTGACTTTCAACATGGCCTAGCAGAGGTGTACCCCTCACATGTGCCTCAAGAAATAGCAGTGAGAAAGTGAGTCTTCAAATTCAAGAAACAGGATTTTTCCCTCGAAGATGAAGACCAACCCAGTCGACTATCGGAGGTGGACCTCGATCGATTGCTCAAAGAGGAAGAGGCTGATCCGTATCCCGATACCGGTGATGCTGCAATGGCACTTGGGGTCAACCAGAGCACTGTGGTACATGGCCTTCACACTCTCGGAAATAAGTGAAAATAGGGAAGATGTCTACCCCACGTCCTAGCCGACTACGACAAGGATCGCCGACTGGATATGGCAAAGACTTTTCTCACTCTACGTCGTCGGAATGCTTGGCTGGTAGACGTTATAACCTGTGATGAAAAGTGGATGTTCTATGATTACGAAGAGACTGGTTCGGTGATCACGAATAGCCAGCAGATGCCCCCAAACCCGATTTTCACCGCCAAAAAGTGATGGTGTACATCTGGTATTCGGCACGGGGAGTCGAGTATTGGGAACTCCTCCTCGAGGGGGCGACCGTTACGGTATATGCCTACAGTCTCCAACTGCGGAAGCTAAGACTCCACCTCGAACAATCACGCGAGAAGAACACTCGGATATAATTTCAACATGACAACGCTCGACATCATACCAGAAAAACGACCCAGGTTGGGCTAACGGAATATGACTGAACTGTACTCCCCCACCCTCCGTACTTACTAGACCTTGCGGACTATGGTTGTCACCTTTTCGGGGCGCTCCATCACTTCCTCAAAGGGCAAAGCTTCAAAGACCGAGCCATACCATACCATACCGTACCCATACCGTACTCGGCACTTATTTCCGGAATTTACCCCATTTATCACGAAGGGATTCACAAACTGCCGGGTAGAAGGCAGAATGTGACCGATACGAATGGAAAATATTTCTAAAATTCTCCTTGTTTTGTTACATTTTTGTGACAATTTTTTTTTGGAAAGCGAAAAACGAGCGTTACTTATGAATTCACCTAATAGACGCAATTATATCTTGATTTCTTGCCTTTCAAAGGATATCAAAGATCAATGAAAGGGCATTTTCGATTTTCAGTTACCGTATGATCTCCAACTGAAGAACATCTCTGGCACTCCTCCATTCACCAATTGTACAGCCTATACGGATAAAGAAGGAAAGGTGTGATGTTGAGGAATTGAACTTTGACAACAGGGAATTTCACGTTTCGTGGCTAGTAGAATAGCGGGAATTATGATGGAATTGTAATTATCATATATTGGGTGACCTACAACTATTATAATTATCACAAAAAATGAAAGATTGATCGTCCACCAAAGTTCAAAGATCAATCGATGATATTCTCAGAATTGCGGTTTGGATGTTTGAATTGATGGATGTATCGATTACATCTGGGCAAATCGAATTGAAGGAGTGGAAGTGGCTGAACAACCTAGTAGAAAAGAGGTATGACAGAAATATTATTGATCGATTGAATGCAAAAATGCACTGCGAAAGATCATAATCATATCTTTGTACTACTTATCTCATCGGATATTTTAATAATTATACTATTTTTTATTGCATCCGATTGTCACCTTGGGAGTATATGAATTGATTGAAACATGAACATTACAGGTCTCTCGACACACTGCCCTCCCATCACGAGTGGCCCCATCTGATCATCTAGCCATAGTAATGAGTGCGCGATACACTCAACAGTGACCTTAAGTACTTACTTATCGACTTATGCCTTAAGTCTTAGTGTCTTAGTGGATTAAGTACTAAGTATATCGATTAACTTGTATCAATGAAGTTCGTCTGTGATCTGACCCCGTTTGTACGAGTATTTCTATAGGCAATCTGTGTATTATTTATTGATTTATTGATCGATAAAGACTAATTGAGAGAGAAATAATGTATTTTTTATCTCTATAACATTCGCAACAACAAAACGGGGTAACAATTTCGAGTAATTCATTTGCTATTCATACATTTATCTACGGAACTATCAATGAAAAATAAATCAATAAATGAACAAACAACTATTCATGATAATGATTTAATGGCCCTACAATCGATAAAGAAGACAAAATCGATATATTGATTTTTGAAAATTCAATTTGTCTAACACATATTTGGATGAGGATGAATCAAGGGTGCACAAGGAGACAGAGAAGGGAAGAAGAGATATTAATATGAGATCCATCAATCAATAAATCATATTGATCGATCGATAAAACGTAGATACACTATGAGCTAGAAGGCTTCTTCTCCTTTCCCTTCTCGCCTTCGGACGCCTCGCTCTTATCCTCACTCTTTGGCGGATCTGCAATCATCAAGTATGTCAATCAATCGATAATCTATCAATCAATCGATAATCTATCAATCAATCGATAATCTATCAATCAATCGATAATCTATCAATCAATCGATAATCTACCATTATCCGAACATGCTCCTTTTGATCTTCCCTAACCACCCGTCTTCCTCTTCTGTCGTACTCGTCGTACCTGCAAACAAGGAAATGTCGCTGGTTTTTTAAGGAAATCATGGAATGGGGTCGATAGTAAAGATCGACATATGCGACACTTTCGTGTTTACAGGTACAATCTATGATGGGGAATCAGAATCGCGAATAAAAATCGTATCATTTGTGGAAATATTTTGAGAAAATTACCATATTGTAATCAAAAAATCTGTTTTTCGAAGAAAGCAGGTAGAATATGGCGTTTTTGCACGTATCCTTTGCTGACTATCTTCTAGATTAGTTCATTTCGAGTCGATTGAAAAAAAATCTTCTCCTTTCCCTCATTATGATCAATCAAACAAGTTTCATCTAAATCGGTGAGATAAAATTTAAAACTGTCGGAAAAGGTTTCATTTTCCTACGTTTTTAAAGGATATCCGTGTTATTTATACGGATAAGGAGGGAAAGGTGTGTGCTATTGGGGAATTTGAACTTTAACCATGCATTCGTGGGCAATCTTTGACGCTGGAAATTAAAATCGGGTTTTCTTCTTCTGGACTTCCTACCCACTCTTTTTTTATTTTTGACTGATTTTTGGCTAAATCTGGTGGGTCTAAAAAATCTGGGGCTAGCGACAATGCCTGCCGCGTATGAACTAACTACAAGGCAATTTCATGTTTCGTTGCTATTAGAATAGTGGGAATTATGATGGAATTGTAATTGTCCTGGCGTGCGGTTATTTGAACATACATCTATTTTTTATCATAAAATGAAATGTTCGTTCTGTACCAGTTACTGTCGAGTGGAGTTGTGGAGGAGGATGATCCATGCTGGAAGATTTATGAGAAAATGGCAGGTGCACGATTTGAGGTACGGTAGATTTGGGAGATATTGTAGATCCTTTAGAGGCGTACAGTATGCCGAGAGATACTGTACGAGTACTTCAGAAATGTTCTTGAACTTATCTATAATTAATTCATTAAATTAATCCCATACCCTCATGTTCAGTTTTAAAAAGAAGAATATGAGAAAACTCTTTAAGAAAAAAAACTCTATATTATCTTGATTTATCGCCTTTCGAAGATTATCAAAGATCATCGAAAGAACATTATCGATTTTCCTTTCAATTATCGATTTTCAGTTACCGTATGATCTACAACTGAAGAACATCTCTGGCACTCCTCCATTCACCAATTGCACAGCCTGTACGGATAAGGAGGGAAAGGTGTGTGTTGAGGAATTTGAACTTTGACAACAAGGCAATTTCATGTTTCGTGACTAGTAGAATAGCGGGAATTATGATGGAATTGTAATTATCATATATTATGTGACCTACAACTATTATAATTATCACAAAAATTATAAGATTGATCGTCCACCAAAGTTCAAAGATCAATCCATGATATTCTCAGAATTGCGGCTTCGATGGATGTATCGATTACATATGGGCTAATGGAGTGGTTGTAGTGGAAGTGGCTGAACAACCTAGTAGAAAAGAGGTATGCCAGTAATATTATCGATTGATTGAATGCAAAAATGCCCTGCACATAATCACAATCGGATATTTTAATAATTATACTATTATACTAATATTATATTGCGATGTTTATTTATCATTGCCCTCGACTGCCTCCTTGGGAGTATATGAATTGATTGAAACATGAACATTACAGGTCTCTCGACACACTGCCCTCCCATCACGAGTGGCCCCATCTGATCATCTAGCCATAGTAATGAGTGCACGATACACTCAACAGTGACCTTAAGTACTTACTTATCGACTTATGTCTTAAGCCTTAGTGTCTTAGTGGATTAAGTACTAAGTATATCGATTGACTTGTATCAATTAATGTTCGTTCCTGTGATCTGACCCCCTGTACGAGTATTTCTATAGGCAATTTGTATATTATTTATTGATTTATTGATCGATAAAGACTAATTGAGAGAGAAATAATGTATTTTTATCTCTATAACATTCGCAACAACAAAACGGGGTAACAATTTCGAGTAATTCATTTGCTATTCATACATTTATCTACGGATCTATCATTGAAAAATCAATCAATAAATGAACAAAGAACTATTTATGATAATGATTTAATGGCCTAACAATCGATAAAGAAGACAAAATCGATATATTGATTAAAAATTCAATTTGTCTAACACATATTTGGATGAGGATGAATCAAGGGTGCACAAGGAGACAGAGAAGGGGAAGAAGAGATATTAATATGAGATCCATCAATCAATAAATCAAATTGATCGATCGATAAAACGTAGATACACTATGAGCTAGAAGCCTTTTTCTCCTTTCCCTTCTCGCCTTCGGACGCCTCACTCTTATCCTCACTCTTCGAAAGATTTGCAATCAGTTAAACTTCGATGGTGGTTCTACAGATTCCCATTGAGCAGAGGTTCACTGTCTAGAACCTTATTGCCGAAACAGTGAATTACGCCGCTGCTAATAACTACATATTTCTAATTTACAAATATCTCATTTCATGGGTTTTTCATGTTTATTATGATCTATATCTATTTCAGTCAATTAAAGCTAATTTCCGGAAGTCTCAAGTCAACGAATCAATCAATAATCTACCATCATCCGAATATGCTCCTTTTGATCTTACCTAACCACCCGTCTTCCTCTTCTGTCGTGCCTGCAAACCAGGCTATTTCGCTGGTTTTTTAAGGAAATCATGGAAAGTGTTCGATAGTAAAGATGCGACAAAGAAGTAAAGACGACGATATATGCGACACTTTCGTGTTTACACGCACAATCTACCGTACGAGAGAGATCAAAGATCAAATATGAGATCAAAGATCAAAGTACTTACCTTGTTCGTGTTTCTCAGCCGTTTTCTGTTCACTCTTAACATTACTCTTCTCATTCTCCTTCTTCATCTTCTCTTCTTCCTCTTTCTTCTCCTTCTTCTCCTTCTCCTCTTCCTCTTCCATTCCCCGTACCGTACCCGTTTTCGGTTTATCGATCTTTGCCCATTCCTTCATCAAACGACGTTGCTCCACTTTCAGGTATCTGAAGGAGACACGTCAACTTTACCGACACGAATTACCATACTAGACAGGACCCACTCGGTTTCAGCAGCCGTCAAACTCGATATAGCCAAAATTAGCATAGAACGATACTACCCGCTAATTTTATGATTCAACCATTTCAAAAAGGATGCAACTAGATAGAGTGTTATTTATACAATCGGATCGTGAAAAATCAATAATCAATACTTACTTTGGTAAATTGATGCGCACGTTGATGTATTGATCGTCGGCACCCCATGCATTCGCCCGTTTAACGCCTTTACCGGTGAGTCTGTGAATAACTTCATTATCATAGGTCGAATAACTAGGTTACACATTTTCAAAATGCGGTCAGGCTTCGTGGTTTGTAACGTACTTTTCGACCTATGTTCATTTGGTTGAGAATTCCATGAACGCAGATAAACGGTTTGTCGACAA
This sequence comes from Parapristionchus giblindavisi, assembly GCA_943737045.1. Classification (NCBI taxonomy): domain Eukaryota; kingdom Metazoa; phylum Nematoda; class Chromadorea; order Rhabditida; family Diplogasteridae; genus Parapristionchus; species Parapristionchus giblindavisi. The sequence goes on along the minus strand of CALSFV010000281.1, from coordinate 52,353 downwards.
ACGTGACGTCACAAGCGTATGCGAAGCGTATGGATACGACAATAGAAGGCATGGCACAGTGCAAAATTCACCTCACAACAATATTTTGGAATTGTATTCTTTCATTCATTCAGTGACCTTTGGAACATTTTGAGATAGATGTCAGAATAAATCTATAACTATAAGTCTACCGTACCTCAACTTCGTATGACTACTGGTTCCGGGTGAGACCTGAATGCTGGTATCGTCGTAGATGCCAGGGACACGCACCATACCACCGAGGATCGCTTGTGCTACCGTAATCTGAAGAAGAATCAAACAATAAATTCTGAGCTAATCAATAAACTATAAATAATCAATAAACTGACATCGACATCAACGTAGATATCATCTCCACTTCTTGTGAATTTGTTTGATCGAGCGACGTTGAATTGGACGAGAACTTGCGTCTCAAAATATTTTATTATTTTTAGTATTTATTTATATTTATTATTACTATTAATATTTTTCATACAATTATGCTCGCTCCAATTTTTGCAACAATAAACCAGTTGAATTCAAGTTTCACGAATGACGAATAAAATAAAGATTTTATACAATCCAGTTGTAGCCTAATGACGTGATAAGAAAAAATTAAAAGAACAAAAAATGAACCTTTCCAGTCTGATATCGAATCGTCTCTTTGTCGTGTGTACCGGCCGAAATCTAAACGAACATAATTTTTTGTTGTGGTCTCGGAGTACAGTAGCGCCGGAAAGTCAGTGCCAACTTTTTTTGTTTTTGCTATATTTTGTGAACCAAGCGTGCTATCGGGCCGCTCTCGCGATTTCTAATGCAAAATTTATCGAGGAATCCGGCCCTGATATTGTGGACTCATGAAAATTTCTCATTATTGCGCAATGATGACGCAATCGAAGTGCACTTTTTTGAAAAATCATAACTAATTAAAGACGAATACGAGATTCAATTATATTGTTGTGAGGGGGCAAATTAAGTAAATTCAGTTATGCATTAATACAGTAATGATTACATTACAGTACGCTGAATGGTTGGACGCGTTGGCTGACGGATGTCGTGGATGATGCGCGGAACGCGGACGTCCGCGCGCTACTCGAGCGGACGGATGAGGAGGCGCGGACGTTCTTCCGTACTCGACCCACTCTAGTACATGTGAGCTTCGATTGGTTAAAACAGTATTCGTGAGTAGTTAGAATTGGAATTGATCATACGTGGGCGGAATTGTCATTAAGCCAAAATTCACTCAATAAATTTAATCTATCAGTGATTAATTATCACGTATATGGAATTAATCATTACATGTACCTGGTAGATCGACGTCTCATGTGCGTCATTAGTTTCATTGGGAATTGTATTTACCAGTGATAGTAACAATAAACTATAGAATAACCATGAAATAAGATCATAACAATTAGATTGTAGATGATCGAAATGGCTGATTCTCTCACAAAAAAGATCAAATAGGAGATCAAAGATCAAATACGAGATCATAGATCAAAGATCAAATACGAGATCAAAGATCAAAACGATATCAACGTAATTTTTTAAAGTATTTTGTCAAATTTTCAATGCTCCCTCTCCCTGTGTTGGAAAAACGCTGTGATTTCCCGTACCCGGTAGATCGACGTTTCATCTGCGCCATTAGTTTCTGTGCTATTTGTATTAGTCAATGAGACTGAGCTATAGAATATCCATGAAATGAATTCATAACAGTTCGATTGTAGATGATCAAATTGGCTGATTCTCTCACAAATGAGTCCTCATCGCTGCTACCACTCATCTTTATCACGATCCACGACATGAACATGTTAAGGTCTGGGTTGATTGGAATATTTGTCATGATAAAAAGCACATTATATTGAACGACTGATTATGCGAGATATATAGGGGATGAAACCAGATACTGTCTGGTTTAAGAAAACGGGAAATGTGCAACATTGTTCTGTTTTGTGCAATTAGGCTGAAGAATAGATTGACAATGAGATTTCAATTGACAATTGTTATCTATAGGTTCTTCAAATACTGCTGGTGGTTCGGGAAATCGCCGCACGCGTCTCGACCGCTTCCGCGAGCGAAACGCGTCGCGTACGCGTCCTATTGCGCGCGGATCTCAACAGTACATCGTGCGGATCGGTGTATCAATTACTGTCGAGAGGAGTGGTGGAGGAGGATGATCCATATTGGAAGATGGATGAGAAAATGGGAGGTGCACGATTTGAGGTACGGTAGATTTGGGGTTACGGTAGATCCCTTGGGGCCTTGCAGTATGCCGAGAGATACTGTAGGAGCACTTTGGAAATGTGCATGGACTTGTCTTTTAGCCATTAAATTAATCACATGACCATATGTTCAATATTCAAAAGGAGAATAAGAGAAAACTCTTTTATGTAGATCCTATTTTCTCTTGATTTATCGCCTTTCAAAGATTATCAAAGATCAAAGAAAGTTAATCATCGATTTTCAGTTACCGTATGATCTACAACTGAAGAACATTTCTGGCACTCCTCCATTCACCAATTGTACAGCTTATATGGATAAAGAAGGAAAGGTTTGTGCTGTTAGGAATTTGAACTTTGACAACATGGCAATTTCATGTCTCATGACTATTAGAATAGCGGGTGTTCCGATTAGAGATGTTCGTTAATGAAAATTTTCGTTAATTCGTTAAGTCGTTAAATTAACGAAAAATAAGTCGTTAATTTTCGTTAATTTCGTTAACTTTTGTTAATGCTCAGTGTGTATTTTTTTCTCGAAACACGTTTATTTATTTATTAGAACAACATGAACAGTGATGTCCCATAAATCGATATATCAATTGTTTTTAAATGAATACAGAAAACAGAAAAAAGAAAGACATTGGACAAAAAAAAACAGAAAAAAAGAAAGAAATTGGACAAAAAAATTGATTTTGCCTAGAAGAGGGTAGGTAGATGTGTAGGAAAAATACGCTTCTCCAGCATCCAGCCACTCATTTTCATTAACGAAAAAATTAACGAAAATGAACTTATTTTCGTTAATTCGTTAATCGTTAAATTTAACGAAAAATATCGTTAAAATTAATGATTTTCGTTAATTCGTTAATCGTTAATACCATCTCTGGTTCCGATGGAATTGTAATGGGCCTGTCTTCTCTGTTCTTACAACTAATTATCGCAAAAATGAAAAATTGATCGTTGACCAAATATCAAAGATCAAAGATCAATTGATGATCTTCTCAAAATTGCGACTTCGATGGATGTATCGATTACATTTGGACGAATGGAGTAGAAGGAGTGGAAGTGGCTGAACAACCTAGTAGAAAAGAGGTATGAAAGTAATATTATCGATTGATTGATTGAATACAAAAATGCACTGCACAAAATCATAATCATTGCGGCACTTTCCTGATTTTTGGCCCGGGGAAAATTTGCATTAAACTCGCTATCATTCGCCACTCGCCATTTCTTAATTAGTTTCTATTTCTCCATTGCGCGGTCTAATTGTGATGTAAAATGTGTAAAAACCGACCCTGGCATTGCGGAATGCGAAGCCAAAATGAAGAATTACTCTCTCTATTTTCGTACTCTCTCGTTGAAATCCTAACAAAATTTAATATAATTACACATATCTATAAAAGCCGTATTCTACCTTCTTTGTTTCGGTCCAGCGCTCTCCCATTTGGACGAGAGGGCGGGGAGCATGGGCCCCCATTGGACTGCCCTCCTAAAATGGGAGGGCATGGCTCCCCCTAGCAGGGGAGCAGTTCTGCAAATGCAGAACTTATGTAAATTACCCCGGGCCAAAAAACAGGAAAGTTCCATCATTGCTTTGTACGACTCATCTCCTCGGATATTATATTGCCATTGCCTTCAATTGTCAAGCGCTATATCCATTACATTTCACGGCCACTTTATGAATATATGAATTGATTGAAACATGAACATTACAGGTCTCTCGACACACTGCCCTCCCATCACGAGTGGCCCCATCTTTCTTTCTTTCTTTATTCCATCATAATATACGAAACAGGGAAATAGTGACATAAAGGGAGTGATGGATGTCCGTCGCTAATGTAGCGATATCGGTGAGGGTTTTTGGGTACAGTGGCAGTTTGGGAGCTACTGGCGAATCTTGGAAAAAGGGATAATTATATCAGGGGAGATCTTAACTAGCCCTGCACGGAATGGGGATGGTGAGGATGCAACTAATTCGGTGGGTAAAGAGTTCCAAATATCTATTACTCTAGATAGATGCACAGGTAGATAATGTTGAATTACTACGATAAGGGAGAGATATACGGTAAGGATGGGAAAATCTGTGATCGCGGTTAAGAGGTGATACAACAAAAAGGTTTGAATAGTCGTACTCGTAATGGCCATGAATGGTACTATGAATAAATTGTAAATCTCTAATACATCGTCGATATTCAAGGGTCGGCAGATTCAAGTAAGAATTTCTTTCGATATGATTGGATGATCTGATCATCTAGCCATAGTAATGAGTGCACGATACACTCAACAGTGAGTGACCTTAAGTACTTACTTATCGACTTATGCCTTAAGTCTTAGTGGATTAAGTACTATCGACTATTATTGATTAGTATTATCGATTGTGTATCAATTAATGTTCGTTCCTGTGATCTGACCCGTTTGTACGAGTATTTCTGTAGGCAATTTGTATATTATTTATTGATTTATTGATTGATAAAGACTAATTGAGAGAGAAATAATGTATTTTTATCACTATAACATTCGCAACAACAAAACGGGGTAACAATTTCGAATAATTCATTTTCTATTCATACATTTATCTACGGAGCTTTCAATGAAAAATCAATCAAGAAATGAACAAACAACTATTTATGATAATGATTTAATGGCCTAACAATCGATAAAGAAGACAAAATCGATATATTGATTAAAAATTCAATTTCTCTAACACATATTTGGATGAGGATGAATCAAGGGTGCACAAGGAGACAGAGAAGGGAAGAAGAGATATTTATATGGGATCCATCAATCAATAAATCATATTGATCGATCGATAAAACGTAGATAAACTATGAGCTAGAAGCCTTCTTCTCCTTTCCCTTCTCGCCTTCGGACGCCTCACTCTTATCCTCACTCTTCGGCGATTCTGCAATCATCAAGTAATCAATCAATCAATCAATCAATCGATAATTTATCAAATCAATCAATAATCTACCATCATCCAAATATGCTCCTTTTGATCTTGCCCAACCACCCGTCGTCCTCTTCTGTCGTACTCGTCGTGCCTGCAAACAAGGAAATGTCGCAGTTTTTTTACTAAATCATGATATATGGTCGATAGTAAAGATCGATATATGCGACACTTTCGTGTTTACAGGCACGATCTACCGTACGACAGAGATCAAAGATCAAATATGAGATCAAAGATCAAAGTACAAACCTTGTTCCTGTTTCTCAGTCGTCTTCTGTTCACTCTTAACATTACTCTTCTCATTCTCCTTCTTCATCTTCTCTTCTTCTTCTTCTTTCTTCACCTTCTTCTCCTTCTCCTCTTCTTCTTCCATTCCCCGTACCGTACCCGTCTTCGGTTTATCGATCTTTGCCCATTCCTTCATCAATCGACGTTGCTCCGCGTTCAGGTATCTGAAGGAGACACGTTAACTTTACCGATACCAATTACCATACCCGACAAGACCGGTTACGGCACCCGACAAACCCGATTTAACCAAATTTACACAAAAAAAATGGGATAAGGGCGAGTGGGAGTCCTTCAACTTATAAGCACTGACCCACCCGATTTTAATTCACTGCGCAAAGGATGCCCACGTATGCTTAATACAATATTCGTATAACAGTACTACCCGCCAATTTCACGTTTCAACCAAGGGAAAAAGGATACAACTGGATAGAGTGTTAATTTATTCGATGTATTTTATCATTCAGATGAAAAACCAATAATCAAAACTTACTTTGGTACATTGATGCGCACGTTGATGTATTGATCGCCGGCACCCCATGCATTCGCCCGTTTAACGCCTTTGCCGGTGAGTCTTTAAATTATCATATCATTAAAGAGCTTCATTTCATTCATTCACTTATAACATATTTATCAAGACTTCATTTGATTAAATCAACAGAGGCCGTATGCATGAACGTTGCCAAACGGTTTGTCGTCTAACGTGACGTCACAAGCGTAGGAGGAATAAATCAATACGAATCTACCGTACCTCAACTTCGTATGACTACTGGTTCCGGGTGAAACCTGAATGCTGGTATCCTCGTAGATGCCAGGGACACGCACCGTACCACCAAGGATCGCTTGTGCTACCGTAATCTGGAGAAGAATCAATCAATCAATCAATAAATTCTAGATACAATAAATAATCAATAAACTGACATCGACATCAACGTAAATATCATCTCCACTCCTTGTGAATTTGTTTGATCGAGCGACGTTGAAATGGACGAGAACTTGCGTCTCAAAATGTTATTATTATTATACTCACCAAAAATTTATGTCCCAATTAATCTAGCCACCAAGACATCCAGTTGAATTCAGGTTTCACAAATGACAAATAAAACAGAATTTATGCAGTCCGACGATATATTTGGTGATATACAGCAGAAAAAATGAACCTTTCCAGTCTGATATCGAATCGTTTCTTTGTCGTGTGTTCCGGCCGGAATCTAAATTAACATAATTTTTGGCTCTCCTTCGTACAATTATTGTATGAATAGAATAAGATAATAAATTATCCTCGTGAAACATCAAACCTGCAGGCTGATCTGTCGTCGTTGCACCGTTCGACCGTGGCCTTCACATTCCTCAAATCATCATCATCACCATATGTATTTACAGGATAACGTACTCCCCTACAGTAACCAACATCTCCCCGAACACCTCCCACAGTATCATACATTTTCGCCCTACCCACAATCTGTTGTTTTTGCGAATTATAAACTGACCCGAAATTCGAACAAAACTGACCCGATCTACATCTCAAATACTCGAAACTGACCCGACATGGAGTGATTCTTACTAATCTCGATCTCCCGCATATTCCTAGATGTGTTTCGAGTCTCAAAACTGACCGCATCGACAAAAAGTGCTCACTCACAATGTGGGTGCTCGAAAATGTATGTACAGTATTCAACATCTCTACCGTACTCCCCCTACAGTAACCAACATCTCTACCGTACCTGACATGGGTTCTTGTTGTACTGTCCACTGCCAGAGCATCTCGTGCACGGTTGTTGGAAGAAGTATCCACCCTGCAGCTTCTGCGTCTGCATACCCGTACCGTTACAGTAGGGACACGAGACCTGAATAGGAAGAGGTTACGGTAAAATTTTATTGATTAGATACATAGGTGGACACGTTGGGGGAAAGGCTGAGCGCAAACTGGGGAATTGTAAGGCAAGGCTATGCGCATGGCCATTTTTTAGCAGATTTGACAGGAAATTATCCAATTCTTGCGAAGGCAAGGCTGTGCGCAAAAAGAATTCGTTTTCATGCGCCCAGCTATGATTGGATACGACAATCGCGAACTATTGACCAAAGCCAACATACTTAGTGTTGATTATTCAAGATAGTGATTGACGCAATATTAACTTCATCTAACGCACGCAGGGTTTGGCGCGCAAGGTTGCCGCAAACATGCAATAATTTAGAAAGTGCGATTAATTGTTCCGTTGTTGCCCATGGGCGTAACCGTTTCAAAGCAATTTTCGGGCAATTTGCTTCGCTGTTGCTGCTTGCGGTAAACTCGTGTGACAATCCCAGAGCACTAGATTGAATCAGAAGTCGATCAATACTTGGAAAAATCAATAAATATCAACCTTCTTGTATCCAGGTTCAACTTGAGTACCCTTGCACTTGTTGCAGTCCTCGACTACACGAACATTTACTGTCTGGAAATAAGGAAAATTAAAAATAATCAATAAATCAATTTATCTTTTCAAGAACTAGTTGCCAGAGAAAAACTTCATAGGGTGCACAACTGATGAAATACACCCTATGAATAATAACACAAAAAATTAATTTAATTTTAAAAAAAGAACTAAACTAGCTAAACTAAACTAAACCATGTATGGTAAGGTACATACATAACTATTGGGATATTGAAGGAATAATTTAATAAAAGATCTCTTTAATTTAAGAAAAAAAGGCGTAAAAATACCTTGGTCGTTCCTCTAACTGCTTCTTCGAAAGAGAGATCAAGGACGATTTCTGTAATTGAAAAAAATTATACTCAATAATAAAAAAAGGACTAATGCTCTGTTCAAGTTGCTAACAGAAAAGAAAAAGCTGAGAAATCTCTCCTATTTTTACATGCTCTCTCGCCTCTATTTTTAAAGAACTCCCAACTCACCTTCCGTTTGCCCGCTTCCATACTCCGACTCGGCAAAGTTCATATTCCAATTGATTCCTCCCTGAAACCAATCAATCAATATTCCACGATCTACCGTATGCCTACCGTACCTTGCCAAATCCGAAGGCCCTTCGGAAGATCTCGTTGACATCAGCTCCCTGGTACTGCCATTGGGCGCCTCCTCCTCCGGATCCCGGATGACCACCGGGCATACCTCCTGGGCCTGAAATAATAATAATAATAATAATAATAATAATAAAAAAAATATTTAAAAAAATAATAAATTATTCATTGATTTGTTTATGTTTAGCCATCAGTCAAAACAAGAATAACAACAAAGGAAAAGAACAATTATGACCATAGGTGGGCACGCTGGGGGAAAGGCTGTGCGCAAACCGGGGAAGGGTAAGGCAACGCTGTGCACATGGCTATTTTTTGACGAATTCGACTGGAAATTGTCCGATTTTCGCGAGGCAAGGCTATGCGCAAGTCCCCCATGGGAAGGCAAGGCTGTGCGCAAAAAAATATTCGTTTTCACGCGCCCACCTATGATTATGACAGATATTCGATATCACAAATCGGTAAAAATGTATTTTCAAGCAAATATTTAGGAAAGTAGCAGAGCAAGATTTATCATTGCAGAGCAAGATTTATCATTCATTCAACTAATGTGCTGTTCCAAGACTATTTTGTGTACAAGACTGTGATAACATTACCAGCTGAGCCAAAAGTGTCGTATTGTTGTCGTTTGCCATCATCGCTGAGCACCTAGAAATAATTAGAATAATAATAATAATAATAATAATAATAATAATAATAATAATAATAATAATAATGATAATATTTTAACAATATCAACAATTTAAAACTAGTTACAAACGAAAAGAGTGAGTCACGAGTGTCCAACCATGCACATTAGAGTCTACTACTACTTGATAAATGTGATTAAAATCCACCGCAAAAATTTAATTTATTAACTGTGAGTACATCCATAAATACGGATGATTACTACAAAGGAGGGAAAAATTCCGCAATAACAATTGATCTCACCTCATAGGCCTCTGAGATCTCTTGGAACTTGCTTTCAGCTTCCTTTGTTTTGTTCACATCAGGATGGTACTTTTTGGCTAACTGAAATGAAGGCTTATTAATGAACCTCTTGCACGAATAAGCATTAAAAGAGATAGTGAATCACTATTAGTGATAGTTACTTAGATGTTCGAATCCAAGCATGATCACGGATAATCATAATCATACATATAGCAATTTTCTAAATCGACCTATAAAAATAAAATCCTAAAATATAGGATCATAATCATGCAATTAATTGCACAAATCATCCTAGATCAAGCATGGATTCAAAGACCTGAGTAGCTGGAGGTAAATATCTTACATTGAAATAGGCCTTCTTGATAGCTTTAGCATCAGCCTTTTTCTCCACTCCGAGTGTCTTATAATAGTCTTTATTAGCCGAAAGTGGAGCGCTATTATGCAATCGAGAAAATGACGTTATTAGTCCTGAAATTGAAATATTAAGGCAAGCTGGGGATGTCTAGTGCCGATATGAACAGAGCGACTAGCCAAAGTTAACACTAATTCCAAGAAACTCAATAATATAGTGTAACTAAAATTAATATTTCGTAATGATAAAAGAGTACAACGACAAAGTACAAAATACCTCCGCTATAAGCTTTCGTCGCCGATCGATCACTCTTTCGCAAAAGAAGATCATTTGAGCTAGCTTGAGTGGACGCTGACGCGACGGACGCAACTACCTATAGTGGCTTGAGTTCTTCAAAATTTCAAGTGAAACAAAAGTACTTACGGTTGAAAGAGGACGATGAATGGAGAGACAACGATTCATCGACATCATATTACGTGCATGGGATACTGAACTAACTATTTATCAACGAATTAAGATACACAACAAATAGAAAACAGCAAATAAACGAAAATTTGATTTTCTAGGACCGAAATTTCAAGAATACTCTTTATGCGCCTTCGCGCTTGAAACGCGCCAAGCTCATGCATGGCGCATTTTCAGTTTGCTACAGTGATCATGTTTTGAAAAATATAAATCCATCATTCTGTAGATAGTCAGAGCCATCTCATCGATTTTTAAAAATTCCTATCAAATAAAACTGCATGGAATAAAAATTAATATACTTAAGAAGGTTCTAAACATTCTAGCACGAGTAAATCAATAAGTTGTCATAACGAAGCTGAGTCCCGTGCGGAAAGATTTTGATTTCTCTTGTAGCAGCAAGACTCTCGATTCGTTATTCTTGAGCGCCTATTTTAGGGTTTAATTCGAATTACTTGATTCGGGAAATTCAGGGTGACTTTTGCTCGATGATTTGGAAGTTGTGTATCCGAAGATGTTTTATATCTAAATCGATTTCCAATATTAACTGCTTGTTTTGCGTTATATTCCTGCACAACTACACAATGATTACACTTAACCGTATAGGACGGACGACCAAAAAGACCGCGGTCATTTTGGCCGTCCGTCCTATACGGTATAGGACGGACGACCAAAATGACCGCGGTCTTTTTGGTCGTCCGTCCTGTAGCGTATAGGACGGACGGCCAAAATGACCGTGAACAGCGGGACGCGGCGGCCATTTTCACACTATTCCCACAAAAAAGTGTTCCTGCGTGTATTTGTATTGCCATGTATATTTTCATCATATCACGAATCTCCTGTAAGTATGAAAGAGGCCATGCGACCGTTTTAATTTTTCTCTCCGATTTGGATGATAATTGTTACATTAATAATAACGAGAGAAAGGAGAAGGCCTAACCACTTGTTTTCGCCAAATTTTCATTTTTATCGATTTCGTGATCTACCACTTTGGGAAGCCATATCTCACTCAAATATTGACCTAAAGCGCGATTTTTTTTCACCCAATATCGATCCTCAGAGTTATTTTCATTAAAAATATATGTCGTATCTCCTCTCTCTTCATTTTTATGAAAATTCGTAATTAAGGTATACAAATCGAAAGCTCTAAAAGAGCTCTATAAAGTGACCTAGTAATAAAAGTCATGAAATTTAATAGTTTTCAAGATGTGCTAGAAAATCCGGATTCCCTCTGAGGATCGATATTGTGTGCCGCGAATTATGACACATGAAATACGTGTGTTACTCAATTCGACGAAGGGAAATCAGAATCCCGAATAAAAATTGTACATTTTGTGAAACATTTTTGAGAACATTGGCATAGTGTACCCAAAAAATCAGTTTTTTTTTTCGATGAAAAATGGTAGAAGATGGCGCTTTAGCAACATACATTTAGTTGAGTAACGTCAAATATTAGTTTATTTCGAGTAAATTGAAAAAAAATTTCTCACTGTAGGTCAATATTTGAGTGAGATATGGCTCCCCAAAGTGGTAGATAAAAAAATCGATAAAAATGCAAATTTGGCGAAAACAAGTGGATAGGCTTTCTCCTTCCCCTCGTTATGATTGATGAAAAAAGCATGATCCAAATAGGAAAGAAAAAAATTAAAAGGTCGCAAAAGTTTTTTTCTCATTTTCATGCATTTTTATAAGAGTTCCATTCTATAATGCTGCATCATAAAATGACAAATTGTTCACTTTTTTAAATCGTCGTTTTTACTTTTTTTGCCTTGGCTCTGCTTTCCTTTTATCATTTGCTTGTCTTTTGTGGACTTTAAAAAATGGACTGCTTGTGTTTATTATTCTTGATCATTTTTTCTTTTCTAGATTGATCGAAAAATAACAATCATCACGCATATATCATTTTAATCTTTTTGTACCTATTTAGTCGAATGCTCGTTATATACACTAATTAAGGCCATCCTTTCTTTAGCAAATAAACAACTTTCTTTAGCTAAAGCGGATCATAAAGTAATTAAGTGGATCAATAGAGTAGTGCGGACTCTAAGCCTAAGCATTCCTTAACTAAGGAACTCTGCTGAGTGTGAATACTAACTTAATCGATAAAGTAATTAAGTGGATCAATAGAGTAGTGCGGATACTAAGCCTAAGCAAACCTTAACTAAAGAACTCTGCTGATTGTGAATAGAAACTTAATCGATAAAATAATTAAGTGGATCAATAGAGTAGTGCGGACTCTAAGCCTAAGCATTCCTCAACTAAGGAACTCTGCTGAGTGTGAATACTAACTTAATCGATAAAATGATTAAATGGATCACTACACTGAGAGCAAACTTACCCAAATATGGGTAATAGATTTGCCAACTTGCGATACTTATGTACACGATTTGCCCATATTTAGGCAAATGGTAGCCCAAAAACCACCGATTTGCCCATATACAGGCAATCATTTGTCTGAATACGGGCAAATCGTTCGCCAACTAACGGCATTCGGGCAAATTTAATCTCTGTGTAGAGTAGTGCGGACGCCTTGGAATGAGTCGAAGCTCCGCGACAAATAGATAGACTTGCTGCGTGTTTTTTCAACCCGTAGTTTTCCTCATTTTATTGTCGTCAGAATGGGCACCTGCCATCTATGTATGTAATGATAGAATGATAAAGATACTCAGTCCACAGTAAAACAAAAAGTCCGCAAAAAGAAAGCAAATGATAAAAGGAAATCAGAGTAAAGGACGAAAAGAAGGCGAAAATTTCGTAACAACAACAACACTATTTATCGTTCCGGAGGCGTTACAATTCCGATCTATGCCAATTATCCACGGTCATTTTGGTCGTCCGCCCTGTAGCGTATAGGACGGACGACCAAAATGACCGCGGTCTTTTTGGTCGTCCGTCCTATACGGATCACAAATGATTACAGTGCAGGTTTGCTGCAAGTATCCACAACGGAGGAAGTTCGTTGTTGATAGTTGTGACAAACTTGCGCGTCAGTAATCTCATTTCCTTCTTTATCAGGTTGCGGCGCACCATGCCTTTGTGGAAAGACTTCGAAAGAGATCCCGGTATGATTCACTGATATTTCTTCTTTCTTTGTTCATCTTTCTAATATTATTTTCGTGCATAGTGTGGTATGCTGTCCGAAACCAATATGGACAGAGTTCATAACTGACGTTCCTGCGTTTCTTCTGCTCCGGTTTTGCAGTGTAATATTATAGTAAGTAGCGCGCGAAAGGTAACTTTCTGCTCACTTACTTTTTTCGCTATATACTCATGAAATAGCAAACAGTAACAAAAAAGTAAGTAAAGTGTAAGTTACTTATAAGTACTTTTTGCGCGCTATTTACTCTAATATTACCCTGCAAAACCGGAGTGGGTTTTCGCACCATACAGTATTAATCAAATTTCCAGAAATGATTACTCATTTGCAGCTGTTCGACGATCTCTGAAGAAACAAATAAGCGACGCCTCTGAAGGACTTAGGCGTGAGTGATTTACTTGTTGTCCATCGATATTATGTTTTGCTTCTTTCAGGTGAACTGAACACCTTGAGTAAATATGAGAAGGAGGCTGCGAAGCTCCAAAAGAACCTCGGATTTCTCTCCGTGAGTTGATCAATCGATAATTTCATTCATTGATTTTCCTTGAGATGAAACTGAACACGGCCTACGAGGAGAAGAAACTTCTAGAGGAGCTTGCGACGAGAAGCGATGATGTAAGATCCTTATCAATCGATAATCCATAGGTCAAAAAGTACGTTACAAACAACGAAGCCTGACCGCGTTTTGAGCCGAAATATCGAAAATCCTGACGAATTTTGAAAATGTGTAACGTAGCTGTTCGATCTATGCGATAATCCCGTCAATAATTGGTCCATCAATAAATCAATAAATTTAGATCGCTCCTCTCTTCAGTGTGCGCAGTGCGCTGGAACACATTTCAGTTCAAGCACTTGGCCTTACGGTATTTTTTATTTTATCGATTTTTTCCAAATCAATAAATTTGAACTGTTAGCCTGAAACCGAAGCGCACGTCTTAGCCGCCGTGCGACAATGGAGACTCAGGCTGGAATCCGCACCTTGGTAAGTACGGAAATCTTGGGTTACTGTATTTGGTAGAGTACGGTAATCTAGGGTTACTGTATTTGGTAGAGTACGGTAACCTAGGATTACTGTATTTGACAGATTACGGTAATCTAGGGTTACTGTATTTGATAGGTTGCTGTAGTTTTGGGTTACTGTATTTTATGGATTACGGTACCTTTATGAACAAATCGATACTTTTTCCAGGATGAAAGAGATCAGAGCAGCGGAAGAGGAAGAGCGACGGCTATTGAAGAGGAAGGAAGAATTATTGAGAGCAATTGAAATAAGAAAGAAGGAGGAGGAGATACTCACTGCTATGGGTTTGTCATATCACATTTAGTTTACGAAAAGACATATCGTGTTATTCAACTGCAGTGAAAAGAAAAGAAAACATAGTACTAGAGTAGCGAGAAAGTCTTATCGTGACTTCTGAACTGAGTATCTGCGAACGTGCTTTTGTGTTCTTGAGAATTTGTCTAAATAAAATTAATTTTAGGAATATGCTATTATTGGGCGTGATATCAGTCAATCTTGAACTCTTTCCATTTTTTACTTGACATCTACTTTGCTATAATAATAATGACATTTATTATATTATCTACTTCATTAGATTCACTGTATTGATCCTTATTACTTCAGAGTCGGATAAGAATGTCTTCAAGGACTGTGCCTCGAGCGAGGACGCTATGAAACTGTGTGTTCCACTTCATTTCTATATTATTGATTTTAATTATTGATTTTTGATTATCGATTCGTTGCAGGATTCAGAAAGAGTTTGCTAAGATCACTGTCGAGAAGGAAGAGAAGGTGAAGGAGGAAGAGGAGGATGTCAAATCAGAAGATGTAAACTCTTTTCCTCTTTCTCGTAAATATTTAATTTAAAAAAAATAGTTTTTCCGATTTCTTATCTCTAAAATAAGTTTCGAGTAAATACTAACCGGATCAATCTGGAACGTTGATCTACCGTAACCTATGAATGAGTGACTGCTTAAACCAATCGGGCAATATACGGTATAGCAGGACTTACCGTAGCTTGTGTGTAGGTACTGTAATCAATCAATCAATCAATATTTCGGTTATTATCCTACCGTATCCTTTGTTTAGCTACCGTAATCAATATTTCAGTTACTATCTCCTCCACTCTCTCGTACTTCTTCAATGAATAGTGTCAAATCGTCGTCTTCGGATAGTGAAGACAATGACGAGTGGACTGATGACATGGATTTCCCTATAAGGTACCGTAACCTACAGTACTTTGTCAAATACCGTAATCCTCATCATTTTCTGTAGTTCGCGTGATACCGTATCTCGGTCTTTCTGGAATAATTACTGTAGCCCGGTAGACATCGTAATTACTCTGATGGAATCTGTAGATAACGCTTGATCTTCAATCTATTTCCCTTATATCACCCCTTCTCATTATATTTGATGGAATAAATAAATAAATAAATCTATTTTCAGTGCTACTACAGTGAAGAAAGCGGAAGAATGATTCTCGTCTTCCCTCAAGTTACCGTACTTCTACTTCAGTCAATCAATATGACCTAGATTACTGTATATTGTTGAATCGTGTACATGAATACTGTAAATATTTTTCTTGTGAATCTTTGTGTCCGGTTACTGTATGGTTTGTAACTTATTGAATATTAGGTTATCGTGATGTTTTTATATTATAATCAGGGGCAAAGCTCCATTGTTAAAGTTTTATTTGATAATTTAATTTAATAATAAAAGAATGATTAATACCAAAATTGGCTATGGGAACGTGTGACGTGATCAGAGTTCAAGGGACTTGAAAGGTGATGGAGAGAGACTAGAGGGAGAGGGAGAGGGAGAGAGTGGAAAAGGAGAGGGAGAGGGAGGGAGTAGAAAAGGGGAGGGATAGAGTAGAAAAGGAGAGGGAGAGAGTGGAAAAGGAGAGGGAGAGGGAGGGAGTAGAAAAGGAGAGGGAGAGAGAAGAAAAGTGGAGGGATAGAGTAGAAAAGGAGAGGGAGAGAGTGGAAAAGGAGAGGGAGAGGGAGGGAGTAGAAAAGGAGAGGGAGAGGGAGGTAGAGGGAGGGAGTAGAAAAGGAGTGGGGGAGGGAGGGAGTAGAAAAGGAGAGGGAGAGGGAGGGAGTAGAAAAGGAGAGGGAGAGAGAGGGAGTAGAAAAGGAGAGGGAGAGAGTGGAAAAGGAGAGGGAGAGGGAGGGAGTAGAAAAGGAGAGGGAGGTAGAGGGAGGGAGTAGAAAAGGAGTGGGGGAGGGAGGGAGTAGAAAAGGAGAGGGAGAGGGAGGGAGTAGAAAAGGAGAGGGAGAGGGAGGGAGTAGAAAAGGGGAGGGAGAGGGAGGGAGTAGAAAAGGAGCGGGGAGGGAGGGAGTAGAAAAGGAGCGGGGGAGGGATAGAGTAGAAAAGGAGAGGGAGAGAGTGGAAAAGGAGAGGGAGAGGGAGGGAGTAGAAAAGGGAAGGGATAGAGTAGAAAAGGAGAGGGAGAGAGTGGAAAAGGAGAGGGAGAGGGAGGGAGTAGAAAAGGAGAGGGAGAGGGAGGGAGAAGAAAAGTGTAGGGATAGAGTAGAAAAGGAGAGGGAGAGAGTGGAAAAGGAGAGGGAGAGGGAGGGAGTAGAAAAGGAGAGGGAGAGGGAGGGAGAAGAAAAGTGGAGGGAGAGGGAGGGAGAAGAAAAGTGGAGGGATAGAGTAGAAAAGGAGAGGGAGAGAGTGGAAAAGGAGAGGGAGAGGGAGGGAGTAGAAAAGGAGAGGGAGAGGGAGGGAGTAGAAAAGGAGAGGGGGGGAGGGAGTAGAAAAGGAGAGGGGGAGGCAATAGAAAAGGAGAAGGGGAGGGAGTCAGTAGAAAAGGGGAGGGAGAGGGAGGGAGTAGAAAGGGGGAGGGAGAGGGAGGGAGTAGCAAAGGGGGGGGGGGGGGGGGGAGGGAGTAGAAAAGGAGAGGGGGAGGGAGGGAGTAGAAAAAGTAGAGGGGGAGGGAGGCAGTAGAAAAGGAGAGGGGAGGCCGTAGAAAAGGAGAGGGGGAGGGAGGGAGTAGAAAAGGAGCTCATCATCTGCTTTATTTTTCTTATCTCCAATTCCCCCCTTTCTGGAAGAATTAAAGTAGCCTGCTCATAGTTGGGCGCGTGAAAACGAATATGTTTTGCGCACAGCCTTTCCTTCGTATGGGAGCCTTGCGCATAGCCTTGCCTCGCAAAAAATAGAAAATTTCCAGTTGATTTCGTAAAAAATAGCCATGCGCATAGCCTTGCCTCCCCTTCCCCGGTTTGCGCACAGCCTTTTCCCAGCGTCCCCACTTATGAGCCCTCTAGACATGAATTAATTATGTTGATGGAAACTGTAGATAACTACAACATGCTTGATCTTCAATCTTTTTATTGATCTATTTTCAGTGCTCTTACATTGAAGAAAGAGGAAGAATGATTCCCGTCTTTCTCCAAGTTACCGTACTTCTACTTCAGTCAATCAATATGACCTAGATTACTGTATATTGTTGAATCGTGTACATTAATACTGTAAATATTTTTCTTGTGAATCGTTTTGCCAGATTACTGTATGGTTTGTAACTTATTGATTATTAGGTTATCGTGATGTTTTTATATTATAATCAGGGGCAAAGCTCCATTGTTAAAGTTTTATTTGATAATTTAATTTAATTTAATAATAAAAGAATGATTAATACCAAAATTGGCTATGGGAACGTGTGACGTGATCAGAGTTCAAGAGGACTTGAGAGGTGATGGGGAGAGACTAGAGGGAGAGGGAGAGAGTGGAAAAGGGAGAGGGAGAGAGTGAATCGAGGAAGAGTGTAGGAGAGAGCAATGGGGGGAGTGGGTATGTTTGACTAGATGAAGAGAGTGGAAGAAGGTAGTTGCGATATACAGAATAGATAGCGAAGAATGACTACCGCCACCCTCCTCGATCAATAGTTTGACCTAATGAACTACCGTACTCCTCGATCAATAGTTTGACCTTATGAACTACCGTACTCCTCGATCAATAGTTTGACCTTATGAACTACCGTACTCCTCGATCAATAGTTTGACCTTATGAACTACCGTACTCCTCGATCAATAGTTTGACCTTATGAACTACCGTACTCTAATTCTGTCGGATTTTGTTTACTGTACATCATTCGAGACTTGTTTGACCGTATGATCGCTCTGACTACTGTAGAAAAATCTCTACCCGTGAACTTGGTTATTGTAAGTCAACCTCAGACTACTGTAGCTTCTGACGATCTCTCCTACGGTAGTGAATGTTGCCTGATCTACCCGTATCAATCGATCGATCAATCTCTATTTTTAATAATAATAATAATATTTATTTCCTTATGCGTTACATTAAAACAGATGAAAGAAATTTGATAGATGGAGAATAAATAAATTAATAAGGGAATGCTTATAGCTGCAATAACTAGATCACAGCGTGTGAGATTGACGCCGTTTGTGCCAGCTCATGATCCTATAGGAGACAATTACTCCAAGCGATCTATCTTCATCTATCTAATCGATCAATCCATCACTATTTACTAGCACATCTTTCCATATGGATCTATTATTCATACATAATTTGAACCTATATGGGTGCTAGACCACGCCCTCTTCAGCTGGGTCCAACTGGTAAAATATCGGAGTATTGTATCTTACTGTTTTTCGTATTTTGTATCTTATCTTGTATCGTGTCAGTAGTCACATAAGCTAGACTGTGACTGTGAGAGAGTGTATGAAGGCCGAAGAGTTTGAAAAGAATACAACGATTATTTCATTTACTTTGATCGTGATCCCCAATCCACTATTTGATAATTCGTCGTTACTGCCATCCCATAGCCGTGCTTATGTTACTCTCCGCTCTGGCAACTCTCTCTCTCTCTCTCTCTCTCTCTCTCTCTCTCTCTCTCTCTCTCTCTCTCTCTCTCGGACAACGAAAGCGAGAGCTCATTGCCAGAACGGAGAGTTTCAAATTATTTCTGGGCGTGCCCCACTGGGATTCTCTAGGTCCACTGCCCGCTCTTCCCCTGTTGATTATATGTTTCACCTCTCAAATCAAACCACAATCTGCAATAGTTCTCTCCAACGTATTACCAGTCGGGTGCTACTTTTGTGAGAACGATTCGCAACTCAACCTGTTCACTATATCTTGCTGTATAACTGTTCTCACTCAAGGGGGGCGTTACCTCTCTCAATGGTCTCTTCATTCTGTCCACTATTTCTCCGTTCTCTCTCTCGACATTCTTTGCCTATCACCCCACTCTGTGCCATCACTTCATGTGATCTCTGCATATCCGTTTCCGTTTTTGCAAGGAATACCCCAGATGTCGTGCAGAGCGTTTCTCTGATACAGGGAGAGCGCGCATTGAAAATTTTGCAAAATGCCAAAAAATCGTCGCCTGCATCGTCATTGTACACATCGTCTGCGCTCTCTCACTTTTGCGTACTCTCTCTCTCTCTCTCTTTCTCTCACTTTTCCGCTCTTCCATTTTCTCTGTTACGACATTACCGCTATCGAAACGTTGTGCCGTACGCATGAGCGTTGGCAAATCCTTTCCGAGAAACGTACTGTCACAAGCGTAAGGGGGACGATTTTTGGCAAACGCCTTCGTCTATACTTTTGACGGCATGTTTCTCGACAAACGGTTTACCAACGTTCATGTACACGGCGCCTCATGTCGCATCTTTCTAAAAGAATTTCAAAACATTTCATTAGTTGTGATCATTGCATCTTCCGATAAGATTAAGATCACCATTGAAACGAATAAAATTGGTTAACACTGGACAAAGTTATTGAAGGATCATGGCTGACGGGGGTGCTACCGTAATCCCTTCAAATTTGAATTTCCCGCACTTTTCATTGACCCTGCGAAATCGATTTTCTCACGAACGTGCTTTAGAACGCTTTTTTCTCGTATTGGAAGTATTTTATTTGGAAGTATTGTAATTATTTCACAAAATACATGAAAAAATACAAAAGAATATCCGCCAAAAGCGTTAGAAAACACGTTCGTGAGAAAATCGATTTCACAGGGTCAATGAAGTGCGGGAAATTCAAATTTGAAGGGATTACGGTAGCACCCCCGTCAGCCATGATCCTCAATAACTTTGTCCAGAGTTAACCAATTGTATTCTTTTCAACGATGATCTTAATCTTATCGGAAGATGCAATGATCACAACTAATGAAATGTTTTGAAATTCTTTTAGAAGGATGCGACATGAGGCGACAAAAATCTTATCGCGACGTCCCGCCTTTTGACAGGGCGATCGTGCGGGACTGTACACTCTTCCTTGGTTGCAAAAGAGCATGGCCAGCGGAGAAAGTTTCAAATGATCGCATGCGTCAAAACTATTTCCGCAAAACTACTTGGAAAGGGTATTCCCCAGCTAGTCTAATCCTCTCTTCGTTTTGTGAGGAGAGTCTAGACTCTCAATCTCGTCATGTCTGGGGCGCAATTTTAATCAATAATTAATTTAATAATAAAAATTGATGCACAAATATAAGCTTGCATGCGCATTAACTGTAAAACTAAGTAATGTTATAAGTTAGGCAATAATGGGCTATGTGGTGTTTCGGCAGCAACGTCTAACTTGTAAATTATCAAGGTCTATTTATTTTTAAATACCCCTTCTCCCTCGACCTATGACACGGGAGATGGAGAGAGAGATCACACGTTTTCATCCATCCTCGCTCTCATCGAGTCAGTTGTTGACTATTCTCTCCCTCTCCCTCTGTCCCTCTCCCTCTCCTTCTTTCCCTTTCCTTCCCCTCTCCCTATCCTTCTCTCTCTCCCCCTCTTCCTCTCTCTATGTCCCTCTTCCTCTCCTTCTTTCCCTCTCCTTCCCCTCTCCCTCTCTCTTTCCTCTCCCTCCCAGCCTCTCTCCCTCTCCTTCTTCCTCTCCCTCACTCTCACATCTGCATGTTCTCTCGTTCGCTGTTTCTTAGTAGTTGCAGTATACAGCTGTTATATACTCTCAGCTGAATGGAGAGACATGATGATGGTTTTGTTGATGGATAGAGGGAGATGGAGGGAGAAGTAAAAGGAGAGGGATAGGGAGGAATGGAGGGGGGGAACTATAGGGAAAGAAAGAAGGAGGCGAAGAGGGAGAGGTAGAAGTAGAGAGGAAGGGAGAGGGAGAGAGAGAGGAAGATAAAGAGATAGAGAGGATAGAATTAACTACAGTAGATTAATGATATTGTTGACCGGAAGGGATGTTGAGGTGAGTATGCAGTAGTATGTATGCACTATGTAGATGATGATTCACTGTGATTCACTATCTCAATGTTTTCATTGGGGAAAATACACTTGACATATTAGCATCTCTGGCTTTTTAATTTATTTATCTTTAACGATAAACAGTGAGAGGTAATAATAATAATAATATTTTTATACGTATTCATGAATAAACAGTGAAACGTGTGATAGAAGAGAAAGAAAAGTGACAGTATTTAGTAGTGGTCTCCCGCAAGACTTCGTTTGCCTTGAAAAACGGGAAATACCTTATGCTTATGCTAGCACAACACATATTTATGTTGATTCTGTAAGTCAGAACGACCAACATAGAAACTGTGATTCTATTTCGGCAGCTATATGTTGATCATCTACCGTTTCGATCTTCTTGTTTTACTCTGATCCTTGTGTTCCCGAATACGCATATGATTATTATTATCTCTCGAATGCAATGCTGTTCTCTCGCTTGTCTCACTTGCCACGAAAAAGACTTGCGCCTGGAAACTCCTGAACACTGGCGCTGGAAAACTTCAACAACCTGTAAGGTTTGAGTGACCCCTGTCTAGCAGATTGTGAAAACAGATTTGCAATGAGCGATTTAAAATACCCTCTACTTTTCGAGGAGATCTTCGTATGTGAGAGGCGGTCATTCCGGGAATCAGAAAAGACAAAATTTTTAGACGCACTCTCATAGGGAGCACAATAGTACGCAATAATTCAATCAAATCGCTATGTTCCCCTGTCAGAACAGTAGACACTGTCTACTAGACAGTGATAAGTTCCAATCAAGTAAGAGCAGACAAATACTTCCTGTTATGCGATATATGATACTTCTAGAAGATAAAGGAAGAATTACTAAAGAAAGATTATCTCCTTTCATGGCACATCAGATTCAGTGCAAACGTTACATCTGTATCATTTCAACAACTTTATCATCAGATTGGGATGCTATTTCAGCTGGGTTCTCAAATGCCAGAGATGCCAGAGAGCTCTCTCGCTGGCTCTCTGGCCATTAGAGTCCTCCAGAGAGTGTCTTGCGATTTGTATGAATTGACATGACGGTGGCACACGATGATCTTATTGAGTAATTAGGAAACATCGCCCATCTTGTAACTCATGAACGACAACTTTTCTGAAGATGGTGCTTTGGCCATAGCTAGATATTCAATAGATCTAGGGAATTGTAGCACCAAATTTTGAAATTTAGTAGATTTTTCGAGATATTCGAAACGGGAATTTCGCCCATAAACCGATCTGATCGCTGTGTGGCAACACTGTTTACAATTAGCCAATCTTGATAAAGCATATTGAAGTATATTTTTGTCAATCAATATTTTATATTTGAATCGGTTTTTCATCTTCTTGCTATCATACTGGGATCGTTGCGCAAGTTTCCCGCAAATATGAACAAGATGCAAGCAAAATACTTAAAAATTGTTTCGTTGCTGCCGATTACGAAAGGTTCGTGCAACCGTTTCATAGTTTTTTGCTTCGATGGTGTCGATAATTGCGGTAACACGATCTCATTCTAAAATTTCTTTTTTTTCTCATTCTAAAAATGAATATGCAAGATGTTTGAAGTAATTTTTTGAACTTAAACTATTTTTTTAAACTTAAAAACTTGAACTTTTATTCATCGGAATACTCTTAGTCATATGACCCTAGTGAATAGATAGAAGAAGATGAAAAGGACGAAGCAAACCATGTGGCAGTTCAACAAATAAACCATCTACTCTCTCTCCCCTCTCTCTCCCTCTCCCTCTCCCTCTCTCTCCCTCTCTCCCTCTCCCTCTCCCTCTCTCCCTCTCCCTCTCTCTCCCTCTCTCTCCCTCCCTCTCCCTCTCTCCCTCTCCTTCTCCCCTCTCTCTATCCCTCTCCCATCCATTCGCCTTTTTCTCGAATATATCTCTTCTCCCTCAGCATTGGCGAAAAAAGAGAGATGGCATAGAGGAGAAGAAAGAAGTAGATTGAGTCTGAAGGGGTGGAAAGTGGATGGAGAGGGAGAGAGGGAGAGGGAGGAGAAAAGGGAGAGGGAGAGAGAGATAGGGACAAATGGAAAGAAAATGCATATCCTAAATGGAGAACATCTGTTCTCAATCTGTACCCTAAATCCACTTTGTCCAGAAAACAGTCCTTTTTCCATTACAGAATCTCTTGGCACATTGCCAATATTTTTTGGTACCCTGCCAAATGTCTGTTCTAGTTCTACTATATTATATATGGCTGATAGGATGAATAGATACTGACAGATATGGTGAGAGAGACTACAGTACCGTGAGAGAGTGCCAGACGGTTAGAGACTAGAGGAGGGGTGGAGGGGAGGGGTCAGAGACACAGAGTCACATCAGCCGTCCTTCCTTTCCATGTGAGGGTCGGGCCGTTCTTCTTTTTTCCGCATCTCTTCTTTCCCATTCTCCTCTCCTCCTCTGCTGACAGCCCAAACCCGACCGCAACGCGTGACCGCGACGCGTCCAATTCCATGTGGAAGTTAGGGTAGTGAAAGTAGAAGGAGAGGGAGAGAGACAAAAATGAGGGATGGAACGAGGGAGAGGGAGGTAAAGAGAGGGAGAGATTTAGAGAGGGAGAGGGAGAGAAGTTCGTGTCTCTCTTTTCACAGTTCCTATACTCTCCCCTGTGTTCACCCTCATTTCTCTGCTTTTTCAAATTCTTCTTTTTCGTTTGCACTTTTTTATTTAATAACTTTATTGAGATCAACCACTGGATCTTTAGAGACATTAGATGGTTCCACTGATCCTTGTTTCTTGTACAATATATTCATAAAGCCTGGTCCGATCTTCTCGACAAATCCATCCTTCCATCTCAATTCGTTTAGTTTCCCGAAAAATCAACGTAAAGTGAATCGTTATTTTAAGAAATTAAGTCATTCTTGTTCTAAAATTGTAATAAAGTTGTTTTGAATTGCCATAATGTAGCGATAGAAAAAAACTAGTTCGATGTTGTGCCGAATTTTTTTTAGATTATTCGACAAATTGATAACTTTAACAACAATCGAACAAAGTTCACGCGTTCCAAAAATGAACATGATACAAATTATTTTTCATTACTCTATTCATATATTTACACCAGATAGTTTTAACCTTAATGTGCCTGCAAATCAATCTCTGTACCTTCTAACCAATTCATTTATCTTTGGTTTATCACTGGAATTAGCACTGTCCCAGCAGTGGTCACCCGCAGGAGTTCGCGTTTCGTGTGTAAAGGGACCTTGTATCAATGGACATAGTTATAGACGGATGGAGTCGCACGTTCTTCTCATTATTTGATGGAAGAAATAAATAAATAAAATAGTTAAACCATTAAGGGAAAGTCACTTTCTTTTAGCGATAACGGTTGGATATTTCCTCTTATGATGCTACTCGTTGAATGATTTCCATTGAAATGATCAATAATCCTTTAGTAGAGTCAAATTTCTGCTGACCCTATCATTCTATCTTCTATCACATAGACACTCTCTCCATGCAACTTCCATTTTGTTCCGTCATTCTTTCTCTCCCTCTGCCTCTTCTTCTCTCCCTCTCCCTCTTCTTCTCTCCCTCTCCCTTTTCCCGTCTCCCTCTCCGACTCTCTCATCTTGCCAGCGTCTAGAAACATTCGCAGAAAGTTTCACCGATGAGGCCACATCTCTCCCTCTGCCTTTCTCCCTCTCCTTCTCCCTCTCCCTCTCCCTCTCCTTATCCCTCACTCCATCCATTCATTCATTTGTGTGTCAGCTGTTTTCAACCTCTGCCCCTTTCAACCTTCATCCTATCATTTCTGCCTTCCATCCATTCTCTTCCTCATCTCTTACTCTCCTTTTCGCCTCTTCTCCCTCTCCTTTTCGCCTCTTCTCCCTCTCTCTCTCTCCATCTCCATCTCCCTCTCCCTCTTTCATTTCCGATCTCCATCAGTTCTACCAGTTGTTCAATGTATGTAGTATCTTTAACGTACCCCTCTCTGCTTAATTTACGGTCCGTTTTGTTCCTCTTCAGAGTTCTTTACTGACATTCAACTCTACTTTTGTCTATATCGAATCTCAGTTCATTCTTCATTAATTGCAAGTGCTCACCACATGCTAATTGAGCCATGACTCTGCCCACGAGTTCTCGCAGATAAGGGAGTGAGAGAGGGTGGCAGGTAGCCATACTCTCTCTCTCAATAATTAGTGCGCTCTCGCATTACTTAGTCACCGAAGAAAATTACTGAGTCAGAACACTGTGGTGCAAGCTATTTTGAAACGCTCCGCTCAAGCCGCACTCTCTCGCTTTCTTTGTCTACGAGAGAGTATTGCCAATGCGGAGAGCAAAAATATCTTTTGGTCAAAGTCTGACGTCTGTCTTCTCATCCCACGCACACTATTTCTGTGTTCTCCGTGAGAGCATTGGGGGATAGTCCTCCCCTTTCCTTGGTGACCTTCCCGCACTTTCGAGAGCGGTCATGGCGTGACAGACAAAAAATTTGAGTATTACATTAAATCGGGTTTGGGGCAACATAAGGATAAAACTTACTGGCGCGTCGTAAAAGCGAAAAGCAGCGTATTTGTAGAAAGTGATCAATTATTATAATACTGGCCTAGGAGCGATCTCCCGCAGGACTTCGTGTGCCTTGAATAACGTGATTTACCCTCACCTTACCATCACAATACAAGTCTAAATTCTGTACCATTTTGAAAATGCTTGAGTGTATCCATTGCGAGATATATGACATAGATAGAGTAGTTAATAATTGATTAGCCTCATTCTTTGTCTTTCCTACTCCAACTCCAGATGACGTGACGCTGCTAGACTCTTTTCCGGAGAGAGGGAGAGAGGGAGAGAGAATGGGAGAGGGAGAGATAGTGAGAGAAGGAGAGTGAGAGTGAAAGAGGGAGAGGGAAAGGGAGAAACTGAGTAATTTGACTCAATAAAGCCACAAAAAACGCTCGAAATGAGCCACTTTCGGATACTTGCAATATTAGATGTCATTATTGTTTTTGAATGATATGAAAACCAATGCAAATTGCCATACATCTGTCTGATGTTCAACAGAAAACGCTGCAATTGACCCAATATGAGAGTGAGCCGTCATACGATAAAATAATTGAATGAGCAAGTGAGATCACATTTGCAGTGGATTTTGCAAAGGATTTTTAATTCCTTCCCCATATTCTCCGCATCATGTACCTATTCTCGTCTACTATTGGCTAATCATCAATCATTTTCCCACGATATGCCTCTCTCACACTCCTACTACATTTTTTTCTATATGTTTCCTGAGAAATCGATTACCGTAACCCCGCCGCGTTCGCGCGTCACAGTCCACTCGGACCAAACCCGTCTGGGGTACGCCTCAGCTTTAAATGAAGGTCGTTAAGGTAATCCCGCCGGACGGTATTGGCGTCAGTGGCGGAGTGGAGAAGAAGATCATCGCGGAGAGAGTTCGTTCAAGGAATGGTTAGATCAGAATCAGCTGACGAGGTAAGTAGAACAGACTTTTGGATTGGGATTTGAAATTAGGGTTGGGATGATGGAACGGACGAATTGCCAAAATTTATAAAATTTTGGAGTATTCACACTCTAATTCTCTGCAGAAACTGATTTCTTTGGTGAGATTTTTTCAGCTTTCGCTAGGAATTTAGTAGGCTCCAAAATCATTTTTAAACATGGAATCAATCACAGTACTGTAGTATGACCAGGGATGTGCATTTTTCGTTTTTCGATTTTTCGATTTTTTCGATTTTTCGATTTTTTCGATTTTTCGATACTTTCTCGAAAAAGTTTTTCGACGAAAAATTTTTCGAAAACAATTCGAAAAAATCGAAAAATACTTTTACGAAAAAAGGACAAATTTTCAAAAATTAATGACATTTTGTGAAAAAATTAAAAATTTTGAAACAAAAACGACAACTTCACTCGACCAAAAAATATATTTTATCATGTAAGCGGCTTCAATAAAGAATCACACACTTGCAATTCTTGCGTTTCCATTATATCAATAGTAAAACTTAGCGCATTGATGTTTATCAAACAGAAAACATCGTTTAAATATTTTTTTCGAATTTTTCGATTTTTTCGAAATAAAAATTCGAAAATTTTTCGTTTTTCGAATTTTTTTCGAAATTCTTTTTTCGCACATCCTTGAGTATGACCTTAAAGGTACACTCTGAGCTAATTTGAAACTTTCTGCTGTGGTAACGCTCTCTCGTAAAAGAAGAAATCGAGAAAGCATTGTCAGAGCGGAGTGTTTCAGATTAGTTGAGGGTGTGAATTTAACCTTTGTGATTTTACTTAACCCTATGGATAGTGTTTGCTCAACCTTCCCAAGTAGCCCTATCACCGTCTCTCTCATCTGATTCGTACAATACATTGCTGCCTTTTTGCCTTTTTCGTACTGATAAGCAGGGGTGATAAGAGGTTGACAGTTTGATAATCGTGTCCCACAATGCATAGTAACATCGCAATCGGGGACATTAAATACCCTAGTGACTTATTAAGTAATGTTAAGTCTCACTAAGTAACACTAATGTGGTGTTAAAATCTTGGAAAAGTAGATGGAAAAGTGAAAAGTAGTGTTAATTTTGTGATTGTAAAAGTAGTTGGAAAAGTAGCATAGCTTCGTAATTAACAAACTTTTACAATAAGAACCCTTTACGCGATTGTTGGATTACTACTTTTCCAACTACTTTTACAATCACAAAATTAACACTACTTTTCACTTCTCCATCTACTTTTCCAAGATTTTAACACCACATAAGTGTAATTGAGAAACGTTAAGTTTTACTAAGTAAGTTCTTAGTCGCCGAGATCGAGTAATGACGATTCAATTGGATTAGGCCTACCACTGCATATAGGGTAGTTCTGATGCACTAATAAAGTTCTAAATATAGACCAATCCGGGACGAATCACTATGTCTGGTGATATTTATAGATACGTTAAAGTTCAGAATGAATATATTGCCGAAATAGCAATTATTTGCCATCGAGCACTGCAAAGAAAATGCCATTGAAACAGTAATATGTTTATTAATATATATTTACTGAAATAAATAAATACACTGTCTAGATTCAATCTATACCGAAAATAATCCGTACCTAAGGTATTCCATTATCCTCTGTCAGACAAAGGAATTATTCCATTACGTGTAAGTGAATAATTCAATTGTGGTACGTTGGGTAGGATGTATTTTGAATGCGATACAGCTCTAATCTTTTCATATCATAATCTCTGACCGCAGAGATGGTCCCTGGTTATCCCGTGGGATGTACCCACCCGTAAAATTTCGGGGGGTGGGGTCGGGGATATTCATAGACCATCATTGTCTGTAGGTAAAGATAGTGTTGACAGTGGTGTTTGTCCTTTTGATTGGAAGGTGCATAAATCTCATAATTTGAGCCTCTCTGTTCTCATCAAAGTTTCATAACACAGGCTGTGAAAACAATCGTACCGTATTTATCTTATATTAGTTGATCGGTTTATTGATGCCTTTTAATCTACCTCTTTCGGAAGACTGTTCGATGCAACTTTCTAAGCGACGCTAAGTGCAAGAATTGGAATTCCATGCGCGTCAAAGCCCTTGTCTATGCGAACTCTTGATAAATGTGTTATAAATTAAATTAATGAATCTAGTAAGTCGCCGACATAATCCCTTCTATCCAATGTAGTGTATTTAATGAAAATACATTTAAAAACGATAGATTTAGTGGATCTAATATAAGTAACTCTTGCAGAGTAGATTGATGTTAGACGATTTGGAGGATGATTTCGATGTGGAGGGAGGAGATGAGACGAACGGAGGAAGAGTTAGACCGTGGAGTGATGCGAATGGACGACCGTTAGTTAATACTTTAATAATTTATGTAAATTAAAAAAAATTTTAAATTTAATTTAGTACTTAACTACTTTATTATTTAGTTGCTTCTATGTTTTAATTTCTATTAATCGCACAATTTGTCTACCACCCAATATGTAATTTGAGGTGTTTTCTTAGTGAAAACTTTAATTCCACCGAATTAGGGAATAATCAATATAGAATTTCGCGGTATTTATCAGCACTGCTCCTTGCTTCATCATTTCATTACATTGTAAGATGTATTTGCATATTTGAAAGCTGACAGAACCTCTCGCGATTGCCCACCCGTGTTCTGTTGAGTTTCAACTATAGCATACAATAAGATCGGCCGATTATTTTAATGTTATTTGCGCCATCCGAGCTTCTGCAAAACTTATAAAATACTAACAATGTTATGTGGTGTTACATTTTCAAAACGTGCGCACGGCGTGCAAACGTTTTGAAATGCACGCCGTGCGCACGGCGTGCATTTTTCTATACGGTGTTACATTTTGAAACGTGCGCACGCCGTGTGCCCGTTTTGAAAATGTAACACCACATTAGGACTATCATTATCACTGGCCTAACAGCAGGACTCACCCAGGAATTATTGTGCCGTAAATAACGGGATTTACCTTTGCCTAATATGACAGTGTCTTGATGGCTTAGAGAATAAACCCTGAGGGTTCAAATCTTATATTGAAGGATTTGCTTACAGCGCATGCCAACTAGGGTCTTTTTCTCTCTCTCAGTGTACTGTATCACCACCACACCAGCTGAAAAAGTTGTTTGAAGGCACACCCCGTTTCGCTCTCCGCTCTGGTAACGCTATCTCGCAGTCAAAGAAGGCGAGAGAACATCGCCAGAGCGGAGAGTTTTGGGGGTTTGTCTTTGAAATGAGAAAAACTAAAATGTACTGTATCGAGAGATCATATTCTGCTCCATAAATTTCATGAGTTCTTTAATAATCTCTTCATATCAATGAACCAACCATCGCTTTCATCATCTCGATTATTCAAATGATCAATCTCTCTAGTCGACATTGTTGGGAATGATGATTTTAGTTGCACAATCCTTTATTCCACGGCACTACTCTAGAACACCGGAACAGTGAAAAAGGGGCGCAAAAATAAAATAAACGCAAAGGAAAGTATACAGAACTATACTTTTGGACTAGTGCCAATTCCACTCCATATTTTCTTTCTGGAATCACAGAAAGCATTTTCACATAGGGATCAACATTTTAAAAATGATATCTCTTCTGGTCTTCGCAAAAGTGACGAACAGAAAAGAAAAATGAGGCGAGAGAGTGTGCAAAACGAGGAGAGCTTGCACTGCTTTTCTTCAAAGTTCCTTCTACGATTTATCAGTGCATCAGTTCTAAATCTAGACCCTGTTCAGACTCTAAATATACTCAAACTCTTCTTATCCCCATATCTCTGAATAATCCAATTTTCCTGAGGGCATCATAATCCAATCTTGATACGATATATTAATAGTCCAATATTAAGGGCAGCTAATTTTACTCTCTAGCGATACTTTCTCGCAGACAAAGAAAGCGAGAGAGTGTGGCCAGAGCGGAGACTTTAATTGTTCATTGCGATATCTTCATAGTTATGAGTCTTTATTGGTTTGCACAATCGATTAAGACACTAATCCATCATACATGTGTCGCAATTATTGCATTTTTGATCGCTCCCTCTCCCTCTCCCTCTCCCTCTCTCTCTCCATCTCCCTCTCCTTTATCTCTATCAGACTCCAGACTTTCTTTGTTTCTTCTACTCTTGTCAAAAGGAAGAAAGAACACGACACATATCATGTGGGAAGAGAGAAATACTCAGACGAAGCATTATCATAGGGACAATAGCAATAGAAGAGACACCAGACAAAGAGACAGATATGACTACAGTACCCATTTATTCAGTTCGACTGGGTCATTTTTGAGTTCAACCCGGTCAAACTTCCAATCACCCCATGAATTTTGATAGTGATTCCATGCCAACTTGAAATTTGACATTTACCAATCTTTAGTGAATATTTTTCGCAATAGCGATGGCGAGACGAGAGAGTAGGGAGAAAGAAGGGGGTAGAGGTAGAGGGAGACAGAGAGAGGGAGAGATAAAGAAGGGGAGGGGGAGAGGGAGATAAAGAGAGAGGTAGAGGGAGAGATAAAGGGTAGCAGTCCAAACGGCAACGTTTCTTACACGTACGTCTACCTCAGATAGTGATCATATTATGAAAGGGCTGTGACATCCAAAAAAAAAAGGATTTTTTTTAAAGAAAAATACTTCCAAACGCTGCAGAGCACTGAAACAGATTTTTTGAGGTTAACGCATAAAATTTGTGAATTTACACTCAATTGTATGCGCGCGGACCTTTTTTCAATAGCATTGAACTCCGAACTGACTTTACACTCCGCTCTGGCAACACTCTCTCGTAGAAAAGAAAACGAGAGAGCATTGTCAGAGCGAGGAGTTTAAAATGAGCTCGGGGTGTGTCTTTGATTTCGCACATGTTTCATCTTGCAAATAGGAAAATTCATGCTCAGTTAGGTCATCGATGTGAACACGTGATCTTTGATCTTTGATCTTTGATCCTTAATCTCACATCGTTACCGTATCCAACGGTACGATCAGCAGAAGAAAAAACGATCGATAGTGATCAGGATATTACCGTATCTCTGACTACATTGATTTCTATGGCCTACTGGATTACCGTATTCTACTCATCTACTGTAACCTATCCTATTTTACTCAATTACCGTAACCCACCATATTCTCTTCTTCTACCGTAATCGATCAATAGACAGTGTTCTTGCACCGTTCCAACGGTGATGCAGTGTGGCAGCACCATACTCTTCAACGGTTCAAGGTCAATTCCTTACACCTCTTGTTCCTCTCCCCCTCTCTCTCCCTCTCCCTCTCCCTCTCCCTCTCCCTCTCCCTCTCCCTCTCCCTCTCCCTCTCCCTCTCCCTCTCCCTCTCCCTCTCCCTCTCCCTCTCCCTCTCCCTCTCCCTCTCCCTCTCCCTCTCCCTCTCCCTCTCCCTCTCCCTCTCCCTCTCCCTCTCCCTCTCCCTCTCCCTCTCCCTCTCCCTCTCCCTCTCCCTCTCCCTCTCCCTCTCCCTCTACCTCTCCCTCTCCCCCTCTACCTGCTGAGTTACTGTCGAGTTGAGGGTAAACTCGGACTGAGAGCGAAGGAACTCAGTCGAGCGGATGGACGAGAGTAAGAGATGGAAAGGGAGAGGGAGAAGGAGAGGGAGAGGGAGAGAGAAGGAGAGGGAGATTGAGAGATGAAGAGGGAGAGGGAGAGGGAGAGGGAGAGGGAGAGGGAGAGGGAGAGGGAGAGGGAGAGGGAGAGATGAAGAGGGAGAGCAAGAGAGACGATGAGGGAGAGGGAGAGAGAGAAGGGGAGGGAGAAGGAGAGAAGTCAGTCGAAAGCGAGTGAGAAATGCACACACAGTTCCGGGGGCGCGTTAGTAGACAGAGAGTAGAGAGCCAATAGAAAAAAAGAACGCACTTTACTTCAATCTCTCTCAATCTTTCTTTTCTTCTTTCCTCGTTTTTCTCAGATTCTCAGCTGAGGTTAGAGATTACCGTGATAATGTTATCGATTAGGCTATCGAAATCATCCGATCTCTCCCTCTCCCTTTACCTCTCTCTCTCCCGTCTATCTCTCCCTCTCCCTCTCCCTCTCCCTCTCCACCTCGCTTGAACCTTCATCCGTCTCTTATCACTTCTTCTCTTCCCTACACTCTCCTCCATTCCCATACTCTCTCACTCCCTCTCTGACTGTCTCTTGACTCTCTTCAATCTCTATTGTCTCTCACTCTCCATCTCCGAACGGTTTCTTTCCCTTCTGTCCTCTCGCTGCTCTTCGTCTTTTCTTCTTCTTCTTCTTCTCTTCTCTCGAACTGCAATGGTCCAAGAACTGTGGTATCCTCCTTATTTGTTAAATATTCTTATGAACCCAAAGATCAAAGATCAAAGATCAAATGTCAAAGATCAACTTAAGTATAAGATCAGTCTCGGCGTTGACCTGGATTTTGTGTCTATCTAAGGTTTTGAGGTTCGCTTAAAGAGCACGAGAGATAAGAGAGTGGTTAGAGAGATAGAGGTGTGCGAGAGAGTGTGGGATATTGAGAGAGTGCAGAGAAAGAGAGTTGCTTAGAGAGTGTGTGGATATGAGAGAGCGTGCGAGATTTGGCACGGCAAAATTGGTGATAGATCCGGTTTAGCACAATAATAGGATACATTTACGATTTACTGGTTTTACTTAGGTTTCGCCTAAGTTGAATACCCATATGTTGGTATACCTTACAAGTTGCGAGAGTTACTTTAATGTCGCATGTAAACTCGCTTAATGTGATAGTTTGGTTTGGGAAGTAAAAACGTCTTTAAATAGTTTGGTTGTAGTCTGCACGCTTCTCGCTATTCTCGCATTCTCTTTTTCCTCGGCTCTACCTCTCCTTCTCTCTCCCTCTCCCACTATCTCTCCCTCTCCCTCTATCGCTAGAAACGTTCTTATCTCTCCCTCTCCCTTCTTCCTTCTCATCTTGGTCTCCTTATCTCTCCACTACGTCAATAGGGGGACGATTGAATATCAAATGGGATCTCTCTACACAAATCGAAATGTCCCCCACTTTTTCATATCACATTTTATCATTGTAGACCTCCGAGTGAATTCGCATTTATGATTTCCTGAGAAAATATCAACTTTTTCATTGAAAAACAAATTGGTGCAGGTTAAAGATCAAACTTACCTTCGTCTTAAATTCTTTGTCATGCATCAACTAATGTTCTTTGCTGATTCTTGCCAATAACTACTGCGATGAGATCAAAGATGAAAGTTCAAAGATCAAAGTTCAAAGATCAAAGTTCAAAGATCAATTTGCAGGATGGGCGGTTCGGCGTCGGTGTCTCCGTCGGGCACGGAGAAGACGGGCAATGTGGACCTAGACAGGAGAATACGAAGACAGATCGCCAACTGCAATGAGAGACGGAGGATGCAGGTACGGTAGATGTATGGGGTACTGTAGATGCGTGGTACTGTAGATCATTGGGGGGATTACTGTATATCAATCGACATCTAATCGATATGTCGCTTTTGAAGGTTATTGTGATGTTTATTGTTGATTTGATATTTATCATTTCATTCATTTCATATGACTTATTGTTAACCTTAAAGATCAATTCGGATCCGCTTTCATCCTCATTCCCTTGCCATTAATGGGTTCATGAACATATTTGTTGGAATAACTGACTAACTGAATGACTAAACGAAATTGTAAAAATATGCTGTCCATAAGTATACGGTGAAAACTAAATCAACATTGAGTGTGAATTTTTTAATATCTTATTAAAATTTTTTTTAAATTGCAGTCAATCAACGCGGGTTTCCAATCGCTGCGAGCTCTGCTGCCGAGGAAGGAAGGAGAGAAGCTGTCCAAGGTATGCAATTCTTGAATTCATCTTAAGGCACAACTCAAGCTCATTTTACTCTCCGCTCTGGCCACACCATCTAGCAGCCAAAGAAGGCGAGATGAAATTGACCAGTGCGGATAGTTTCTACTTAGCTCGGGCCTTTAAATACATCAGATGAGTGCGAAATCTTACGGAAATTAATCCCCCTTTTAGCACGTTTGACTTGAACACATATCTATCGTTCACAAAACATGTATAATACTCCTCGCACGACGCTACATTCTCGCGATTTTTGAATTTCATATCTAGCATTTCTCTCCCGCCATTGGAACATTTCAATCCTTAATTATTGATTTTTATCTAATCAATAAGTGCTTATGACCTTGTGTTGTACGATAAAAACAAATAAATAAATAAATAAATAAATAAATAAATAAATAAATAAATAAGTAAATAAATAAATAAATAAATAAATAAATAACTAAATAAACAAATAAATAAAAAAATTATAGGCGGCGATTCTGCAGCAGACAGCAGATCTCATTCAGTCCTTACGGGCTGAACGAGCGAGGTTCCTGGAGGGATCAGGCGGTAGTTCGGAAGAGGATACTGTAAGTCGGAATATTATTGATTATTATTCCGAATCAGGACAGCAACGTAGAACGAATATTTGTTTTTGTTTGCAATGAAAAATCACACGAATGTGTGTACCTTGGAGTGGGGCATATTCAGAGATACCAGTTATTCACTGCATGAGTTTAAAAGTACGTTACAAACTACGAGGTCTGATCGTATTTTGGGATTTTTTGAAAGCCTGACAGTATTTTGAAAAAAGCTCAATATTTAAAAAAAAACATGCATTTGCAGAAGCCAGTAGTGGGCTCGAGTCCGTCCGTAGTGTGGAAGAAGCCCCGTCTGGAGAGAGAATCGGATTCATTCGATTCCATTCCTTCTTCATCATCGTCGAATACACCCACATCAACAGTGACTCCTTCCATTGATCCTTCGTTGATTGCTGAGCTGCAGAATCAATTGGAGAAGGAAAGAGGTAAGGGATGTAACGTTTCCGGATTTCACGGATTGAGAAACCGTGAAGTTTACGTTTCGACGGATCCACAAAATATTCATTGTACTCCCAGCTCATAGATTGGTCATAAATAGTTTCCGTAAATTTCACACTGACAAGAAATTTACAGGTCTATTTTCTAGTATTTCTTGCACGTTTGATTGATTTCTTAAAAATCAATAAAATTGATTTCTCAAAAAATCAATAAAATATTTAATATTTAACTTTCAGTAATGCGTGTGTACTACGAGAACAAGCTGCGTGCGATCAATTCGGCCTCATGCACGCCCTCGTCCACTCCATTGTCCCCTGTGACTGCTCTGGCAGGCTTGCCACTGGGACTCCAGGGTACGGTATCTTAAAGATTATTATTCTCTTTGTGTGGCTAATCACATTCTGGCTGTCGCGAAAACTAACTTCAATCTGAATTGAACCTCTATTCGTGTCTTGTACCTTCTACCATTTTGTTACATAAAAAATCAAAAAAATAAATTGAAATCAAAATTTTTAAACATTATTGATCATTGTTCAAAAATACTTTATGGGCATTGAAATACACCACTGAACTCCAACCTCTGGAGAACTCGTTGCGCCTCGGGCGTAGATAAATAAATAAATAAATCTTAATATTTTTGAGGTGCCTCCCTACTGGATCGTTCTCCTCTGTTGGGTGGACCATCTCTACCTTCAGACAGTGTGATCAGACCCACTCCCACTCAACCACTCCGCGTCGATGTATCGCTCGCCAATCTGGTCACACTGTCCAACGCGTCCATCATGTCCTCCAACGCGGCAGCCGTCGACGTGTCCGCAACGCGTTCACCGCTAGGCGTCGCGGTCGCGGGCGCGCCACTACCGCTGCAGCCGAACAATCCGCTAGCGCATCGCTCGTTGAACGTGATACTGGAGGCGATTCGCCACTTGGAGGGCGGGGCCTTCGCTAATTCGGCGTCCTCTCCTCCTCCTACGTCACACGCTAATCTTCTTGTTCGTTGAGGATTCTGAAACCAGCGACATCTTCTATCATTACGCACCGAGAAAAAAGTGTACTCCACAGAACCCTAGAGTGTTATATTTAACACTTTTTGAGTTTTTTTTAACTCAAAAAAGTGCTAAATATGATACTTCGCAGGCCTTTTGTGCACTTTATTCTCATTGTGTGGTATCTACAACCATCCTTGTAGTACCATGGATTAGAATCGACGTTGTTTCTGTCTCACTCTATCTAGTATAATAGTTTCGTATATTGAGTTTTTCGTAGCTTGAGTGTCTTAAACGTTGTCTTATTCGTTTTTTTCGTAGGATTTATCTATGTTTTAATCTTGTTAAGTATTTTTTCACACTATAAGTCTCGGTTTTGTCTGATTTCCTTCCGGTTTCTCCTGGCTCCGCCCCCTTTTTATTATAATAAATCTCTCTTTAATTGTTATGGCCCTTTCCTCTCTATCTCTACTGTTGTTTCAATTCATCCTAATCTCCCGTCCTATAACTACCCAGTATTCAAGAGCTTTTCCATAGGTTTTGGCAGTATATCTCTATTCTCTAGTATATTCTTCGTTCGTTCGGTCGTTTAGGGACCTTGTGGAAAGCTCGAGATTACGGTAGTTTCCGGTTTTGTTACTCTCTCACAAACTTTCTCTCTCTCGCTCTCTCTGACTGACCTCTCTCACACTTATTCCGAGATGAATTTCACCGTATACTCTGTGCTCCCTTTCATACTGTAGTTCAATCGATTTTTAGCTACTTTTCAGTTCCTGAAAAAGATTGACTAACGTCTGGAAGTAACTATAAACCCGCTTCACTAGTAGTTCTCTTATTTACAAGTACGTTCTAGTTTTTTTTTGCTAAGTATAATTCAAGTTTTTCTAGTGAAGTATGGTTTTGTCTTGTTTAAATTCTTCGATGCTCTCAGTTTTACCAAGTTTCTCAGTCTATCTATACAGTTTATCCACTGCCTTCCTCTTCTAAGTTTCACTGATCAATCGTTTTTTTTTAAATCCCGAATGTCTTTTAATTCATTTCTACACTCAACAAAACTCGCTTACAGTAATACCCCTTTTATTGATTTTATTTTTTATTGTTTCGCACTAAATTTCTCTTAATCATACGTTTATTGTAAGCTGTCCCCGGTGTCTCTAACTCTCATACACTTCCTCTGCTAGTACTACGGTAATTCTCTGATATTTTAAGCTTCGCCCCGCCCACTTTTTTATGGATATCGATTGAATTCAGCGGTTTTCGATTGTTTTTCCTTCGATTGCTTCCCCCCCCCTCATATTCTCTGGTAGACCCCGCCCCTCTATAGACGTAGTGTCGCCTCTCCATCCCCCGCTTTCGTGTTGTCATCGTTCGAATACACACAACCAATTATCGATTAATTCACGCTTCGGCCATTTATCGATTAGTTCAAGCTCCGCCCACTGATCCAAACTCTCTTTCTCCCGTTCTCTCTATGCATCGATCTGTTTTGTTATCGTCTTGGTCCACTTTGTGTCCATTCGAGATAAAAGATGAGTTGAAGAATGAAAAGAGTTCTGAATATACCCACCGTACATCAAATTTGTGTTTATTTATTTATTTGATATATTCGTGACAGGTGCATCAGAAACGGTACGAAAAAAATACTAGAAAGGACTTGGGGAAGGTGACAGAGGGTATGCGTGTCAATCATAGAAAGAATGAAGTTAGAAATATACTTTGTAGACGGGTAAAAAGCAAAAGGTAAATCCCGGCAGGACCACATGGGCTACGCCTTCAGCCTCTCGAATCTACTAGAGAACAGAATCGTTGTTCCCAAAAACTAAGATCACTGGCCTAGTGGATATGATCTTCTTTGAAGGTCCCTCGTCTAATGATAATAACACGCCCTGAACCCTAAACAGCATTCCCGCATTGACATTGAATCAACTTTATCTGTATTTAATGGTTGTTTCGTAGCTGGGTTGACATGCTACGAAACATCCATTAAATTCTGGCGTATATTTTTTGTATGCTCGTATGCATTTGCTCCTAGGGGCATTATAGGGAAAATAAATAAATTTCTCCGCAATTTTAGAGGAGCCAATAATTTGGTGGAACGTAAAAGTTGACTCTAAAATTTGGCTACCAGACAAGCCCCACTTTTAAAGTTGAGTCAATAATTTGGTGGTTGAGCCAATAATTTGGTTCGAAGTGGGGCTAAAATTTTAGACTAAAATAACAGCCCCACTTCGAACCAAATTAATGGCGCAACCACCAAATTATTGACCCAACTAAAAAGTGGGGCTTGTCTGGTAGCCAAATTTTAGGCACCCAAAAATGTTCGACCAAATTATTGGCCCACCTAAAATTGCGGAGTTGTCGTTTTTCCACTTTTATAGCTAAAGGTGGACTCCTGCGAATATTTTCGCGAACAAACTGTGAAGACAGAAAGATAGTAAAAGTGATTCCAAATCTGCTTTCAGTTTTTCAATCCGACTATTATCAGCTGAAAATATCTCCCCGGTCCGAAATCTGTCCGAAAAATTCCGATTCCGAGAGTGAGAGGCCATAAATGCCACTGGGAACGGTTGTCCGCTATGAGTTGTTCTGTGATTTGAATAACTCCCCTACACGATTCGACCGTGATTCGTTCCCACCACCCTAATAGTAACCCGCATCTACTATCACTTAGCTAAAATTGCATTCCCAAAATCAATACTCCGAGACTAGAAAGAATAGACAAATTGCTTTATTACATTCAATTGATAATATGAAACAAACGTAGGTTATTTTACATTCTTTGTCATATCGGCAGGACTAGGAAGGGTAGTTAGGGTAATTGTGAATAGGCCAAAGATTATTACTGAACTACCGATTTGAAGAAATGTCTTTGAAAAGTTTAATAATGTTTCTCCTATGTCTTCACCTCTTTTAAAGTGTATAAAGAACGAATTTTCTGAAAAGACAAAGTATGTGTTAACTACAGTTATAACATATTCTATATTTGTCTCCAGAGGCACAAGCGAGAAGAGGGTTTCTATACTGAACACTGTAAATGCACATATTGGAGATAATATTTTAAATGAAACAAGTATTACCTCGTTACCAAACATATTAAGTCTCCAAGTAATGGAGACTCCCTTGGAGGGACTAGAGGGTTATACTCATCCTGGATTATAATGATCAAGAGCATTTCTACTTACGCTCTGTATCCGTCCTACTCGTCCCCTATAGTAGAAGTGACCTGTCATGGACGACGAGAGGGTATCATGCAAGAATACGATGTCTTCACCTCTATAAATATTGAATAAAGTTATCGTTTAAAAGGTTAATTTAGTTAACTTACTCTCGAGGCATGACATATACTCGAATATTGGAAAGGATCATGTCCAGAATTATCATCTTTGGCAGTTCGAAGAAGAATGGGTAAAAAGGTTTATAAAACTGTCTAGCCTCATAATTCTGAAAAAAAGACAGATGAAAAAGACAAAAGACATAAGTAATTGAAATGTGTGAGCATATAAACATGAACTAAAATTACTGCTGAAGAATGATAGACTAGCTACAGATTCTCTTCCCTCCCCCCAATTCTATCGTCCCTTAGGAACACTGATATCTCCTTCTAGGCACAATCCATAAGCACTATTTCATTCCATTCCTTATTTTCTTCACATGTTTATTTATTTGTTTCACATCATTTGTTCGCTAAATGTGAATAAATATATATTATTAGCTGTGACTATTTATGTAAGAATTTGGAGGCGGTGACTAGAATGTACTTAAATGGCGCAAAGTTTTCAGTCCGAATGGTTATCTAGATATAAGTTGGAAGATGTGAAGATAGAAAAGAAACCAAAAGATATCTTGAAGATAGAGACAAATAATAATTGAACAATATAGAATTGAATTTCAAATGTTGGAAAATAAAGATTATAAATATTATCTCTCATAAGCAATATATTTATTAAAAATTATTTTAATCATGATTGACTTTTTTATAACATGAAACGAAAACTCACTTTGTCGTATCAATTTTTTCATTTCATTAATATTAAATCTACATATGCATCACAGATATAGGCTGTGACTTGGTAATTGACGATATAGGCGCCTAAAGAGATAACTAATGTAGAATATAAACAAACGAATGGTGGAAGTAATACATCGTTACATTTACCTTACGTGCCTAAGCCGTAACCTCCTTCGCCGCGTCTCCGTCGTTGCGACGTAGGTTACGGCGTAGGCACGTAAGGTAAATGTAACAATGCATAAGGGATCGAAAATGAATAGCAATAGTCAACGCCGTTTGGGAGGGAAAACATATATGAGACAAAGTATTCCAATGAATGCTCTTATCTACCTCTTTCAATCTGGCCTTGACGATAAAGTATGGAAAGAGAAGAGAATCAGAGATGCAAATGTGCAGCCCGTTGTGGAAGAGATTGAGATTGAGAGGGTATCACATTTTTATTTATTTATTTATTTATCTCTAACGATAAACAGAGAGAGATTAAAGTGAAAATCAATATAATGGAATAAGGCGAACATCTTTCTATTTTTTTTCTTTTTTTACCGGTTTATAGAATTTTAAATTACCGTTACCGAATTTTTTTACCGAGAAAAGCTGATTTTGCGATCGAAGCTAAAGTGCACGAGTCGGTGAGAATTATATTTATGGTGATCAGAGCCACAGGAAGAGAAAAAAAACATGTGAGAGAGTGTGTTGTGAAAAGCCGAGAGTCGTCTTTTCTACTATTCTCGACTTAACAATTTTTGTACAGACTGCAAGTTATTAATAATTTATTTATTATTAATTTATCTTTAACGATATACAGAGAGTGGTAAAAGTGAAAACCAAAAGTGAAAATCTTTCGGGATATGTTTCACATCGATCATATCATCATGTGGCCGTCATGTTAGGTAGTACTTTATCAGAATGTAAACAAATAATTTCATAATAATAAATCAATCTTCACGAAAGAAAAAAAAACTATTTCTCTTTTCGTGAAAGAGAAGGGACAGAGTTTTGCTACCTGGTGAGCCCTAGGTAGTTTACAAGGGAACTATTTACCAGATAATTTCTCTTATTTTGATACCTTGGCCAGAAACCGAAGAAGTGCCTAAAAACTACTATTTCATAGGATTTCGAGTCGTAGATTTACAAGGGGATGTTCCCAACTTGTCCTGGCCATATGAACTGGCAATAGCATGAGTAGAATCAGTTTTCGATGGTTATTACGAATCCGTATTCAGAAAGTGCCTAATCGACCTCTGTGTTCAAAAAATTAATTATAATTCGGAATTTCTTATTCTTTCTCGTTCACCCTCTTTGGACCTCGGAAACTCGCAGTCGACAGTGCAATGTTGAGTTCCCGCTGCTTATTCGCGCCCGCGAATCAAAATCTCGGGTTTCCGAGTGTATTTTTAAACCTTTGAAACCGATTTCGAGTTTAAACTTTTTGTTGAAACGGCCTCAGAGAATGTTTTCTTTTGGCATTCGTTCGTTGCAGCCTCAAATTACGATATTAACTAATCATTTACAACTATTTTGTGAGCGTAGTGCGATATTGGCACTGTGCCAAGAAATACTCTCGTTGACTGACTCTCTCGTTTCTAACACTCTCTCAACATCGTCATCTTTGTATGAAATGTTCAAAAGAGAGAGAGAGAGAGGGGGGGGAGAGAGGGAGAGAGGGAGAGAAAGAGAGAGAGAGAGAGAGAGAGAGAGAGAGAGAGAGAGAGAGAGAGAGAGGGAGAGAGAGAGAGAAAGAGAGGGAGAGAGAGAGGGAGGGAGAGAGAGAGGGAGAGAGGGAGAGAGAGAGAGGGAGAGAGAGGGAGAGAGAGAGAGAGGGAGAGAGAGAGAGAGAGGGGAGAGAGGGAGAGAGAGAGAGGGCTGAGGCTATGCTAGTAATTAAGCAAGATTTGGCTCAGTGTGATATCGCTTATTTCATCTTCATAAATGGGCAAGCAAACCATTATTAATTGATTTTTAAATAGAAAATACAAGATAAGGAGGCAGAAAATTGAAAAAAAAGACAGACTGGCACTAATCCGGAAGACCACATTGGAAGCCCACATTTTAGCCTTCATTTTATAAAACCCTAAGGGCTTTTTCTGTGAGTGTAGAAAACATACTAGAATCATATTTATAAATATTTATTCAAGAAAACATTCAACATACAACTGATATAAAATTCTATTCTGATAACTGATTCTTGGCGTTTGTCTCGGTTGTGAGCGGTCCATCTCTCGTTCGTCTGTTCTACTCTTACCGAATTAACATCAACAACGTAAAAGGATCCCCTCCTAGAAGACTATAGGCAAGTCTGGAGTGGTATGCCTATCATCAAGCAATTGTTGACGAAGTATTGAGCGAGGACTTCGTGGGTTATCTCTATTTAATTTTTCTCAATTCTGTTTCATGATTTGCTATTCGAAAAGGATCAAGTGGAGCGGCTTTGATTCTGAAGAACGTCTTATTTGCTGATCAGAGGATGAAGAAGATGAAGAGAATTATGCCCCTTGTATGGGACCTCAGCACGCCCAGACTAATCTGTCGTTTAGTGGCAACCATTCCCCCAATGGTTCTGTGCTTGATAAAGGTCATTAAACTGTAAACTGTAATAAAATATTACAAGGGTGGTCGATTCCTCGGTTACTCGTAGCAGACCTGTAAAAAAATGTTCAATTCATTTTCAGAAATCATTAAGAGATTTTCAGACAACTTCAAATATTTTCGAACACAATCAAAACATTTTCTAAACATGATCAAAATATTTTCAGGCTAGAGTATACCTTTCTCAGCACAATCGTCGGGCCTCGCCTATTTTTGGCGATCTCTATTTGTATAGAGATTCGGGCCCCGCCCATTTAACTTCGCGGGCTGGGACACTTATTGTTTACATCAACAACCCCAAAATCTTTATTATTTCGGAAAACGATATCCAGCAGAAGCCGGAAAACGCTGAAGAAGACTGCATGACGAAAATGAGCAGCACATCCAATCTTCAGAAGCTCGAAAGAATAATCCACAACGACGTTGATGGAGGCCTTCTGACGACATGATCGATGGATGAAGTGGACAAAACCATGTGCCTGAAATGATAAATTAGCAGTGATTTTACGAATTCACATTTTCAATAATCACAATCATTCCCACAATACCAACAGAGAGTGCACAGATAAAGGTTCATCTTAAATAATGG
Source organism: Parapristionchus giblindavisi (assembly GCA_943737045.1). Lineage (NCBI taxonomy): Eukaryota > Metazoa > Nematoda > Chromadorea > Rhabditida > Diplogasteridae > Parapristionchus > Parapristionchus giblindavisi. Next base: position 8,414 of record CALSFV010000281.1, on the reverse strand, counting down.
GCAGTTTGTGCTGTACACCATACCACAGTATTCTGGTCCAAGCCATTTTTCTTCCAAAGCAAGACAAAGGAGAGACCATTGTATTCGAGAGAGTTTGTATGTTAAGCGGTCGTTCTTGCTTTGAAAGTCATGAGAACGCTGTGATACACCAGTATGTAAATCGCGGCTTTAGTTTTAGCTACGATTGCTCAAAGTTGTAAGCAGTGGTGAACACAAACAGATACGTAAAGGTATACGTGAATGTACAGTGTTAAAAACACAAGCAAAATAGCCATAGGGAGGATCCTTATGATTAACACGAACACCTTGGTAATGTGCAAAGTTCGATATAAATACCAACCTCGTAGATAGAGGAAAAAATTGAGAATGTGAATCCAAAAATTTTAGATGACGTTTACGACAATGTACACTATATAGTAGTACAACTACCGTACCTTTGGCCGAGTGATGGTTTCCTTGGTGCCCTTTGATAGACTTCTTTCCGACATCTGCACTCGACGCCCGTCCACCCATGGGAGAGAAGACCTCAGCAACTCCACAGCTCGTTGAGTAACGATTAGTGAAATAATACTCATTAAATATACTCGATTACAGTAGCAAAACTACAGCATACCTCGTTGCAACAAATAAACGGTTCAGAGCTGATGGTGGTCGGTATCCTTCCCTCAAAATCCTTCGAAATGCCTCGCAACAACGAAAATCCTGTCAGTTCACGTCAGGGTACTGAAATAGACTCGAAATAATTTAAAGCAAACGTATATTCAAAATAATCGTGGACTCTCCACACATAGAAAGAGTGGGAAAGGAAAGATCAAAGATTAAGGGAGGAATTATGAACTGAGAGTGTGAATCCTAGATTAGAAAAGATCAAAGATCAACCTTCAAAAGTTAGTTAACGAGAGATGAGAGGAATGTGGACAATACGACGGAAAACAAAACACTAAATGAATGAGAATACGTAGGATATGAAACTGGATGATATGTAAATTGGAATGGAACGAATGAATGACAAGACAACAAAAGATTTATACAAATCGAGATTTCAATGATGATAACAGAGGAACCGATCGATAATCATGAGATTTGAAAGAAGGAGAGAGAAACGAAGAGTGAGAGAGAGAGGGAGAGGGAGAGAGGGAGAGGGAGAGGGAGAGGGAGAGGGAGAGGGAGAGGGAGAGGGAGAGGGAGAGGGAGAGGGAGAGGGAGAGAGGGAGAGGGAGAGGGAGAGGAAGAGTAAGAAGAGGAGATGAAGGTTACATATGGGGAGGAAGAAGAGTATGGACTATTCTCGAACAAGAATAAAGACAGAAGAAGACATAAACAACAGGACACATAACGTATGCAACAGAAAATGGCGGGAAGAGATCTAGACTGGATTGAACAACGGTTGGGAAACAAAACAATGATAGATCATTGACCCTTGTCGCATTCCTTTCTCATTGCTCTCTCACTTCTCCACACACTCTCTTTGCACTCTATCATTTGCACACTCTCTGCTGCGATCAAAGAACTATCACTCACGTCCTGAAAATAACCCGCGGTTTGAACATTTTGAAGAAAGAGGATGATGTTGAGAGCGCGTCCGAATCAATGGAGAATCAGTCAATGAGAATAATTGTTGGCACTGTGAAAATATCACACGATTTTACGATTTCAACGCATTTATCAAGAGGTCAAGGGATGAGATCTCTGATATCACACTATGGTCGTATGATAACTGCAAATGATCAGTTGGTATCGCAATTCGAGGCACAAACGAACGGAAGACAAAATGAAATTTTCTGGGACAGTCAAACACAATACAAGAATATGAACAAAAGCTCGCATTGGTCCTAAAATAAAAAAAATATGGCTGACCCTAAAATTTCTTCGGCTAATTGTGAAGTGGTGAAAATCAGGAAAAACTTGTCATTGCCAGCAATAAATTCTAGTTCGAAATGCTGTGACTGAACATTTTAATTTCAATTATTTGTAAAAACCATACAATTCAACCACAAGATTTTGTTGCAAAGGCAACACACCGGCCAATCGACCAATCAATACTGTAAATATGTTTTAATATATACTCATTGAGTAGAATACCCCTGTAGACACGAATGTAGGATAGGCTAACTTACACCATTGCATTTTAAATGCTTATTTCTCACACATGGTGGTAACCTCGAAAGGAATCATTGGTTCCTTCCACGATTATCATGAGCCCCTCACTACACTGTAAACAAAAAGTGTGTTGATGTTCAGTTTGCGATTTGCACTCAACCTTTGCCCTCTCATTAGGCCCCTTCCCATCCCTCTTTCACCATTCCCTGAACTATTGAACATCTTTAATTCATGATTATTAAAATTATATGATAATATCTTTATGTGCGTTTCAGGTAAGAATGATAATGAGATACATAGAGAAATGCATTAGGGACACATAAATACAATTCCACAATCTTGATAATAATAATTTATCACATTCGCACATTGGTGCGGTGGGTCATGCAGGGGATCCTTCATAGATCAATGGGTTTTCGTTCATCTATACATCGATTAATCTTGCAATATCTCATCTCTCTTGATGGTCCTTCAGCTTCTGCTCTTGTAACGAAATAGAATCTTGAAAATAGTCCATTAGAAGTTGAAGAAAATAACCCACGTAGCAATTAGAGCTTCGTCCGTTGAGGCTGCATGAAGAAGGAAATACACCTCCCGGCTTTCCAAACACCTTCTGGGAGGGGATTCAACTGGGTTTCTTATCTGTAGATGGAATAGACGAGGGAAGGTATAGATGACAAAGGTCACTTGGACAATAATGCCTGACCGACCGCACGCTAGACAGAAAAAGCAGAAGAATCAATATAAATACATATATAAATACAATCTTGATAAAGTGACTACAATATATCACTTTATCAAGATTGGCAAACAAGAATAACTTGTAAGCAGTGTTTCCACTGAATCTGAAGTGTCATAAAAGGGGATCTTCTTTATTTAATTATTCTTATTTCATTTCCTTATGATCATTATTGATGTACTTGTTCAGTATCAGAGCCGATACACTTGGATCTTTTTGAATAGTGAGTGGTGAGAGAATCCAGAAATATTATAATATTTCTGGATTCTCTCACCACCAGAAATATTAAAACCAATCAATACTTTAAATATTTTTTAATGTATACTCATTGAGTAAAATACCCCTGTAGGCACATATTCATACTTATACCGACCAATAATCATTACAGAAGAAATGTTGTCCGTATAAAATGTACATGTGTAATTGCCTTGCTACTGTTGCTAAACGCAAAAATATTCTATCGATCAACCCCCCCCCCCCCTTTCCCTCCCTTACTAAGAGCAAACTTACCCAAATATGGGTAATAGATTTGCCAACTTACGATACTAGTGTACACGATTTGCCCACATTCGGGCAAATGGTAGCCCAAAAACCACCGATTTGCCCATATACAGGATAGCATTTCTCTGAATATAGGCAAATCGTTCGCCAACTAACGGCATTCGGATAAAATTAATCTCTGTGTACGTACTATCCCCCTTGGACTCTCTCACTCTCTAAACATAGGCTATGGTTGGCTATTCTCGTACCAAATGAACAAGCGTATTTTATACGATCAATAGTATGCTTGTATCACTTTTGCTACCATCCTGTCTTTAGAGTTTATTCACGAAAATATTCGTGAGACACCATCTATCAGAACTACTAGAATAAACAGGGAAAAATCTCTCATCCGATCCAGAAACCTTCGCTCTTTCTATTCTTATTCTAGTACTCGCATCAAAGACCAAGCTCATTCTCTCCCCACTCTTCTCTCTCCTAACGGATGTCATTGCACTACAGATCATCTCAAGGCACAGGAACTTGCACGTCATTTTGAGCAGTCTTTCAATCGCGACACATACGGTATCCCCTCTACGTGTCCCCTTCATGCTAGCCAATCTTTTGATTTTGTTGACTTTAACATCGCCAATGTTGCTAAGCAATTAGGATCCCTTCCCGCTCGCAATTCATCATCCCCCGATAACATCCCTTATGTATTCCTCAAGAAAACTGCCAACCATATTTGTGTTCCACTCACTATCCTCTATAATCGTTTTCTCCTCCATGGCATATCACCCAATCTATGGCAAACTGCCAATGTTAGAGGTATTTATAAACGTAAAGGTCCCAAAAACGCATCGACCTCATATAGACCTATCTCCCTTACATGCTCAACATCTAAAACATTCGAGCGAATAGTTGTATCCTCTCTATGGAAATATCTTCAAGGCAACAATCTTATCTCTCCACAACAACATGGTTTCAGTCCTAATCGATCATGCGTCTCAGCTCTTCTATCATCTTTCTCTCATTGGCATCCAGCGCTAGATAAAAACAAATTCATATCCATCGCCTATGTAGATTTCTCCAAAGCTTTTGATAGCATTCCAATCAATCTACTATTACCACGGCGGTTCAATGAAGAGAAATCCCTACATTTAACTTTGGCTTGAAGCCTCTTGCATTACGAAAAATCGGCAAAGTTGATTTGAACTAGGCGGGATTCGAACCTACGAGGTTCGGATAGATACACAAAAGCTCTACCCACTAAGCCATCTCGTCATTTCTCGCGAATCGTAAAACTCGATGATAGGTCTAGTCAGAAGCGAGCGCTCAGATATACCGTAGTCAACTTTCGCGCTGGGAGAACCTAGATGTTTTACTGCTTATCATCACTCAGTTTGCGATACTTTCTTTCTCCGGCAAGAGCTTCTTAGTTACTATCATTGAGCCACCGTGATTACATAAGTGCTCTCTTCTCGGTATCAGAGGTTCATTACTAAAATGGATAGGATCCTTTCTTTCAAACCGAACACAGTCTGTCGTTGTAGGAGATTCTTTCTCCAATCCCTTTAACGTTCTCTCGGGAGTTCCTCAGGGTAGTTGCTTAGGCCCTCTTCTTTTCTCACTTTATATCTCTGACCTACCTCTTACTCTCCCTCCGAATGTACACTGCACTATGTACGCTGACGATGTTAAGCTTTATTCATTCTCTGACACCTCTTCCCTTCAGTCTGCCTTATCTGCATTATTCCAGTGGTCTATTGATTGGGGTCTCTCTATCTCTCTATCAAAAACAGTCATCATGCGAATAGGTCGATCCCATCCTAATATTGATTTCTCCTTGAATGGAATTACTCTTCCCACTGTCAAAGAATTCACTGATCTTGGCGTTACCTACTCCGATCGTCTCTCATTCTCTCCTCATATTCTTTCCATTGTATCCAGAGCAAAAGCTAGATGTGCGTATATTTATAGGATATTCTCGTCTAGAAGCCCTCAGCTGTACGCGCGAATGTTTATTATTGTACGTATAAAATGTACTTGCATAAGAAGATGACAAATGGTGCTAACGAACGGAAGTCATAATCGAGAGGCGATCGAGATGTAGCCTTCTACATCTCGCCCGCCTCTCGATTGTCTCTCCGCTGCCTCTCTCTAACCCGGCTGACCTTCGCCGCGCGCTATATTATATATAAAAGAGATCGGCATAGTTTCTGAACCATGCAAAACAAGAAAGTCTCTTGTGGGAGTGGTTGGCTACTCTCGTACCAAATAAACAAGTGTATTTTATACGGTCAATATGTACGTTAGACCGATATTAGAGTACGCATCTGAAGTATGGTCTCCAAGTGACCAATCCCTAATATCTCTAATTGAGAAAGTGCAGAGAGACTTCTCCCGTCGCATTTTTGCTAAATGTAGACTACCGTATGCATCTTATACTGATAGATTATCATATTTGAATTTAGAGCTCCTTGAGCACCGCCGCACCATTATTGATTTGAGCTTCACATATAAGGCCATCCATAGACAAGTTGAATTAGATGACCCAAACTTTTACCTTCAGTCTAGGAATTCAAGAAACTCCCGTAGAAATAATTTCCAACTCTGTAAGCACCAATGCAAATCCAAACGTTTCTCCCATTTTATCTCCAATCGATCAGACAATTTATGGAACTCGTTGCCTAATAATTGTATTATTTGCCCTAATTCCAAATCTTTTAGTAGAACTGTTAAATCTTCGTTGAATCTGTCCAATTTGTAATCTATCACTCTATTGTCTTATGTTGCCACAGTTGCGACATAGTATTTTATGTGCACTATAGATTTCACCCTATTTGTATTTGTTTTCCGCCACTGTCACCACATAAATAAATATTATTATTATCTTTAAAGAAATGGTGTTATGCTGTCAATCAATCAATTCATGTATGCGTTTCGTCTAAATATATAAATATCTATTGATTTTTTTTATTTGTAGATAAATCCCTAGCATGAAAGAAATTCAAATGTGTTTATGTTAATATATAAATCGCCGGAATAAATGATTTGATTTGATTTGAAATATGCTTCGTTATTAGAAGAAATACAGAAAGAAATTAACAAGCACGATTCGTTGCGCAATCTATTTTCTAACTATAAGCAAATTCCAATGCATAGTAAAACGTTTATTTGAGGGAACGGTATTGCCTGCTATGATGTATGCTTCAGAAATGTTTGAGCTCGCGTCAAGAAAATAAAAGAAGAAAATAAAATCGCAGACTTGAGCGTTGCATGTTACTAATAAATCTTTATCGCATCTTCCAATTCAATTTACAGAGTTGAAAAAAATATCATTGATAGTACTAATGGTAAAATAAGGAGAAGCGAAAAGAACTGTAATAAATAACTAAGTCACAGTATTATAGTACGAATATATGAACTAAACTACACAGTAAAGTACATGTTAGGAATATCTCTGCTCGATAAAAAGACGAATCAGTATTGGGAGCCCGGATCGGGCTTACGGGCTCCGTCCAGTGTTAAAGATTGAGGCGACATCGTTGGGATACTCGCATATCTTCGCTTGATCCTGACAGATGGTCGAGTAGAGTGATTTACATACCGAGAAAAGAGGTATCCACAGCACATAAGACCTGTGAAGTGTTATACTTATCACTTTTTGAGCTATTGTAACACCCAAAAAGTTTTAAATATAACACTTCACAGGTTTGGTGTACTGTGGACTACACCTTTTTCTCTGTGTGTAATGGTACCCACAAAGCCCAAAGCGATCAAGAGGAAGAAATGAATTAGTGAGAAAAGTCTGACCAGGATTTTTGAAAATATTGTACTAGAAACAAGGATCAGTGGAACCATTTCATGTCACTACAGATCCGGTGATCCTCCGCATATGTAGTTGATCTTGATGAAATGTTTATTGACCGTATAAAATACATTTGTTTATTTGGTACGAGAGTAGCCAACCATAGCCATCCATAATGAGCGTGAGGAGGATGTTGATCGAAGAAATATATTTCGTTATTAGAAGAAATACACAACGAAATTGACAAGCACTAGCAAATTAAAAAATATCCTATGAATAATAAAAAACGTTTATTTGAGATGATGTATACAATTCTTTGTATAAGAATTCTGAATTTGATGCTTCTTTTATGTATTACAAAATTCTTCTTTTTCGCAATCATATTTTTTCACATCACCAATTCCGTATTATTCCCACAAAATGGAGCGATCTCTTTCGGAAGACAGTTGGATGTAACTTCCTAAGCGACGCGAAGAGCAGGAATTGGAACACTATGTACAACAGATCCTTCCACCTAACGAACTCTTGATAAATGTGATTGAAATGAAATGAATGAAATACCGTATTATTGACCGTATAAAATACACTTGTTTGTTTGGTACGAGAGTAGCCAACCACAGCCACAATGTGTTTCTATGTTTAGAGAGGGAATCCAAACGAGATAGTAGGTAGATCAGAGAGAGCGAGGAAGGAAGGAAGGAAAAAGTGGAGAGTTAATCGGTTGTTCTTTCTCTGTTTAGCAGCAGTAGCAAGGCAATTATGCAAGTACTTTTTATACGGACAATATCATTCCTTATAAAATCCCCAGCGGTAACATGTAAGAGCATATGTATCTGGAATAGTCATCACACATATCACACATCTTCCCCCATCGATTGAAATTTTCCCCAACGATATCGATCCTCTCTTGCCCCGGACCTTCTTCGTCATTTATAATCACTCCGAAGCCCTTTCCCTGCAGCCTTCAACCGATTCGGAGATAGAGCTACGGTCCTCTATCAATCAAAATATTAATTACATATCTGTTATCTCTCATTTGTTATGATCTCCGGTATTTTTTGCTCGCGGGGCACACCGTTTATGGCTCGTTAAAAAATAGTGGAAAACCGAAATCGGCGACTTTCCACCCGTTAATAAAGTACCCGGAAAGCCGAAAATGGAAACACGAAATTTGAATTCGCGCGCGCGCGAAAGACGTGCTGGAATTCAAATTCCGACTTTCCGTTATCGATTTTTAGCATTTAAAATGGAAATGCAACTTCCTGCTCGCTAAAAATGCAATCC